>OY755242.1:60464323-60759323 GCA_963576725.1 Azorinus chamasolen
AAAATACGTGGTACTAAGCAAAGGGACATAGCCCGCCGACAAGGTCTATCTTATTAGGATAGGTTATCGTTCCTTTCCTGCCACGTAATTTGAGTTCTCCCATATTTTAAGACATAACAATACACTTTTTCACTGCAAAAGCTTTTTAATATCTCAAGTGTTCGAATACAATGTTTTTAAAGACAATTTATAAATAAATCAGAAGCTAAACTAAAAAAGTCTGGTCTAACCAAAATTACGTGGTACTAAGCAAAGGGAAATCACCGCTGACACCGTCTATCTTATCAGGCTAGGTTATCGTTCCTTTCCTACCACGTAATTTGAGTTCTCCTGTATTTTAAGACATAACAATACATTTTTTCACTGCAAAAGCGTTTTCATATATCAAGTGTTTGAATACATTTTTATATTAAATATGAAGACAATTTAATATTAATCTGAAGCTAAACTAAACAAAGTCTGGTCTAACCAAAATTACGTGGTACTAAGCATTTTTCATTGCAAAAGCTTTTTCATATATCAAGTGTTCGAATACATTTTTTTTATTAAATCTGAAGACAATTTATAAATAAATCAGAAGCTAAACTAAACAAAGTCTGGTCTAACCAAAATTACGTGGTACTAAGCAAAGGGAAATCACCGCTGACAAAGTCTAACTTATTCGGCTAGGTTATCGTTCCTTTCCTACCACGTAATTTTAGTTCTCCCGTATTTTAAAACATAATATTACATTTTTTTACAGCAAAAGCTTTTTCATATATCAAGTGTTCGAATACAATTTTTTTTATTAATTCTTAAGACAATTTATATATAAATCTGAAGCTAAACTAAACAAATTCTGGTGTAACCGAAATTACGTGGTACTAAGCAAAGGGAAATCACCGATGAGAAAGTCTATCTTATTAGGCTAGGTTATCGTTCCTTTCCTACCACGTAATTTGAGTTCAGTCTAACCTATATTACGTGGTACTAAGCGTGACCCGGTTTCTAACGTATTTTATTAAGGCATAACAATACTTTTTTCCATTGTAACATATTCTATATATTAAGCTTATTGTTACACATCTATTTGAAAAATATCTGAAGCAAAACTGTAAAAAAACAGTACTAAAAGGTCATACGGGGCACTACAGTAAGCAAGTTATAATTATATTTCCGTGCTAAAATTATGGTCAAATTAAGCTATTTTTCTCGTTTGATACAATTACATACTACAATTTAATTATTTATTACATTAAAATGAATAAAAACCCAAATATATTAATTGTTTTTCCTAATCAGACCTTTGGTAAATATAGGCCGGAAACTTTCTCGACGTGGGGGTGATTTTCACGAAAAGGTGATTATCATGTGCATACGTGGAATTAGCGGATCGCTATTTCCACGTAAAATACGTGGAAATAGACTCGGCCTTTATATATATATATATGCCTTTAACTATTTGCACACAAAGTAATATTTCGCATGCAGCAATTGTCATTAGTTCACAGTTGTGTACTATAAATGGTGATATAGAGCTAGTTTCTGTTTTAACAGTATCCCGGCAGAGTACACAGGCTTTAAAACTGATTTAGGTTAGGACGTTCCTCAGTACACACCAAATGATTTCTGTCTGGTTAGATTTTCGTTCAAAATACAACATTATTCTTAAATAAAGACATGCAGTAGTATAAATATGTATTAAATGTCTGTACCTGACAAGAAAACTTCCGAAGTCAGTTATTATTTATTTTTAGATGCTTTTAATCCATTTCCTCGTAGTGCTTACAGTAACCACTATGTTGCACTCGTGTGTATACACTGGCATCGCATGACAATAAGTGTGGGTTGCAGTGTGGATTTATAAGTGTATCTGAGGTCAGTTGTTGTTTGAAAGATGTAATTACCACATAAGTGCAGATTTACATTGAAAATTTGGTCCAATATGGCCAGATTGTAAATTAGAAAATTAACGATTTCCACTCTGTATTTGACGTATTGCCATGAGACTGTAAGACGGCAACCATCACAAAAAATAGCATGCTGTCTTACAGCTCATTGATGAGACTACAATTGTCATCTGCTTCAATTCTTTAAATAAAATTTCACTTATTTCTTTTCAAATATATGGTCAAAGTGTCAAACAGTTTGTATCTTAATGAGACGCTGCATTACATGCAGCATTTCATCTGGATCCAAACTGTTTGTATAGGTAATCATGGTTTCCCCCCCTAGTATGCAAAGAGTTAATGTACAATAGCACATGTTTCATATTGCTGTGAATACTAATTTTCAGATGACTATGATAAGGGATTGTATGATGAAAGAGATATAGAGAAAGTCAACCAGGATGATCAATTTGTTGCTTCATTTCTTCGATCATTTGAACAGCCTAATGAATGGATGAGCCATCTACATGACAGCCTGAAATTCAGGAAAGAATATGATGTAAATGGTAAGAAACCGTAAATTACATGATACAAAATCTATAGTAACTGTTGAATTTCAATATATAAGTTCTGCTTCCTATGATGTGTTAGTATGTTTGTACGGGGAAAAGGTCTTCAGACATTTATAATTTGTATTATGATGTACACTGCTTGCAGATGTAATGTACAAAATACTGACACTTCTGATGAATGACCCACACTGTAGATCTGGATGCTGGGCAACAAAAAAATGCAATGTTTTGTTAATGGCTTAGTTGAGAGTAATGAAAGTTGGTCAGACAAAGTATATGAGCCTGTGTGTGCTCACTGTGCTGCTAGTTACAAAAATCACTCAAGTGTTTATTATTCTGTGCCTCACAAGGAAGGTGAAAATGAAGCATGCACGGCAATGATTAGAACATTGACAAAACATCTTATTAACCCTTTCCTTCATATAAACATGTTTTCACACATTTGCAAACAGAGTACCCAGATTAGACGGCTCCTATAGGAGCTGTTTGATCAGGGTTTGCTCTGTTTGCTAAAGGAATTTGACAGATCTGTTTCTTTACTTTCTAAAATGGCTACAATTTTCCACCTTTCATATTTCTAAAATCTTTATAACTATTTTCCATGAATATTCAGAAGGTATCGAAATTTGGAATGAACATAGAAAGGGTTAAACCACTTGGTACTCATCAATAATACACAGATTCATAGGTGAGCAGCATATTCCAAGTAATAAAATTGTCGTTTCTCCACCAAACCATGTGGTGCGACCTCTCTTTAGAATAATCTCTTTGAGAACATTATAAAGAGTGGTCTCAATATAGGGTTTTGTGGAGAAATGAATGAGCTATTTTTGTGAAAGAAAATGTATAATTCAAGCATCTTTATCTATGCTTTTGAATGCACATCGTTTTCCACAATTTTCATTGAATATTTTTTACTACCCCAAAGGGAGCCATGTGAAAACCACACCATCCAGTGTCCATTGGTCTCTGTGTGTTTGTGCTACCATCCAAATACTTTATCATGTCTGGTATTAACTTTGTCATGCATTAACTCTGTCTGGTATTAACTTTGTCATGCATTAACTCTTTCCCCATAGTAACTACTTTTGGCACCATGTCATATCTCCATAGTGACTACTTTTGGCACCATACCTTATCTCCATAGTGGCCACTTTTGACACCATGCCTTATCTCCATAGTGACCACTTTTGACACCATACCCTATCTCCGTAGTGACCACTTTTGGCACCATACCCATTGTCCATATTGATTACATTTGGCACTATGCCTTATCTCCATAGTGACCACTTTTAGCACCATGCCATATCTCCATAATGACTTCTTTTGGTACCATACCCTATCTCTATAGTGACAAGTTTTGGCACCCCTGTTTTTTGTAATTGAATATCAAATTCATTCAAACTAAATTGGTGGAAATGATTTGTTTAAGATGATTTGTATTCATGCTCTAAGGCATATCTACAGTAAAACTTGACCTAACGGTCACCTTAAATGAACGGTCACCTCGTCTTAACGGTCAGTTTGAAATCCTCCCGACGAAAATCAGTCTTTAATGCACCTGTTTAGGTGGTCACCTTCCTTCCGCGGCCAGCGGCCACCATATTTCATCCCAAACCCTATATTTCGACCCCATTAGACGGCCAGCAGAAGCCTGGCTGCCAGATTGAAATGTGTGAAAACCCAATACACAGCCAGCTGACACATCATGTGACATATCAAAATGGAGGATGCGCATCGTAACTTTCCGACATTACGGAAATCGGCGATCGAAATATCGTGACTGCTTCGGAAACTTCCGTTATGTCGGGAAAGTGCATAGATTGGCCGCTTCGTTTTTTTTCGTTATGTCGGAAGTGAACGAAATAAACCAAGCGTTGACCTTGGCCTTAGGGCAAGATTATAATCAAGCATGATAATCCTTTCAAATCCTTTACCCGTTAAATGTGCAAATATGGGGGTGTTGAGAAATTTGTCTGCACGTTACTGAATCAAAATGGATAACATGAAAACAAACTATTCACGCCTTTTCCAAACGTAAGTTCCTCACGTTAGAGAATCGAGTGAAGTGTAGGCCTACATGTGTATTTCCGGATGTGTCGAATAATTCTCCCTGATGTTTTTTTTTCGTTTTGTGCATGTAATTTACAGTACACATTGTACTTTACCTGTATTTACAAGGATAAAATACATAATCTTTTGGATAAGGCATTAAAGTATGTGTAGATATATTTTGCGTTTGTCTGACCAAACAGAAAGATCTCCCAAAATATCCACCCCTCGATTAAGTGATCACCTCGCTTAAGCGGTCAATTCGGCCGCTTCCCTTGACTGGCCGCTTAACACAGGTTATATTATGAATTAACAGGGGTGTCCCGATAAGTCATCTAATGGTAAATGTTCAGGCTCAAAGGCATATGTATGGTGGATTTGTGGAGATTACTGAATTGATTTACTTTTGGTTAAAGATATCACTGTTTTTCAATTATCCATGGATTGTGGTGCCCTCAGTAATCTGATCATTTACAGCAGGGGGTAAAGTAAAGAGTTATTTTTTGGTGTGTTTGATTGTTTGTACAAGGGTATTGCATTGCTTTAACCCTTTCCCTCATATTGACACCTAGATGTAAAAGTTACTTTTTGAAATCATTGTGATAAATTGGGATTTTGCTCCTTTAATAGGAACAAATGCTGTATTTATCACAATGGTTTCAAAACTACACAATTCTTAAAAAAATCCTGGTTTTTTTTCTAGTAAATACTCCTTTTCAGTATTAAAATTTATTCAATGAGGTTGGGTCTAAAAATAGCCAATGAGGGAATGCGTTAACAGCAGACACTCTGTAGCTAATAACAGGGTCATAGGTCACCTCTAACTGTCACAACCATCAAAGGACATAAGTCAAGAAGAGAACACCAGTCTGGAATGAAAGTATAATAATAATTAAAACTTTGATTGACAGCTTATTCCAAAATACATTATTTGCAGGGGGTAGTTAAATTTTCAAAGCATGTCAGTCCACACTGAAACTATTGACTTTGACTGTGTGGATATTGAGATTTGGCGATTTGACAATTGTAAACCTACATGTACTTTGAATGTATATACCAGAGCAACAGATAAACATGTGTACTCAAGTACTAAAATCATCATTTCCCCACCAAGCCCTATGTTGTGACTACTCTCAAATAGACAATTCTAAAGAGTGGTCACAACATAGGGTTTGATGGAGACACAAAGAAGTTATTCTTGAAAATGTTTTAAAGTACGCATCTTATCTGGATCTCTAATTTACTCGTTTTTATTAGCCGTGCTGCCATATTGCCAAGGTGAGCTATTGGGATTGCCCTGTGTCCGTCTTGTGTCATCAACATTTTTTTAAAGTATATCTCCTCCTGAAATACTGGTATCACAGCAACGATCTGTAGATCACCTTCTATCAGAATTTTATAAATCTTTCCGTAAATCTTTCTAGTGTGCTGCATAAGTAGGTTACAGGAGCTAAAGAAAATAATTCTGACAGCATAAACAGCACATGGCAGCATTGTTTGCAAATGTTCGAGTTTCTTTTATTCTTGTGACTCAGACCAAATTTGTTTTTTGTTTTTTTCAGACTTAACCCCAGACAGTATTCCTCTTGAGGTATGGGAGAGTGGAGCTGTATACTACCACAACAAAGACAAAGATGGTTTACCTATATGTATGTAATGTCCTCGTAATAAACCCATTTTAAATACCTTTACCCTTTAAGCCCTAGTATGCTTTTCTACACCTTTGCAAACACAGAAGACCAGACAGCTCCTTTAACCCTTTCCCTGTTCTGTGTTTATAACAAGTTTAAATACCTACTGAATATTCATGGACAAAATAGCAATGATAAAATATGGGAGGTGGACTATTGCAGCCATTTTAGAAAGTAAAGAAACAGATCCAGGGCTCAAGCAAGAGGGCGATTTGGGAGAAAAAGTCTCCCTAAACTTGCTGAATTCTCCCTGTTTTGAACCGAGGGAGAAGTTTTAATATAAAGAACATATAGGGGGATATAAAGTCAGGACCAAAACTTCTCCTTCAATCCCACTCAACTTCTCCTTTATGGAGAGCTCCAGCTTGAGCCCTGAGATCTTTCAATTTCCATTATTGTACCCCCCCCCCCCCCCCCCCCCCCCCAACAAAGTTGGGGGGTGGGGTTATACTGGAATCAGGTCGTCTGTCCGTGGACACAATTTTGTCTGGCCTTCTTCTTCTACAGTTTTGCTTCAATTTCGTTGAAAGTTCATATATAGCCATATGACCATATAAACCTGTGCACCGCATTTTTCCATTATGATCAGACCATTACTTCAGGAGTTATCTCTCCCTTTTAGTCCCCTACCAATGTTTTCTGGTTTTCTGGACTTTTTATGGAATTGACTGCAGATATCAACTCTATATTTAGTACAAAGCTAAATCTAGATAAGTTACAGCTTATGTTCCAATCTCAGTCCGGTTGAATAATTATTTCCAGAGTTATTGCCCTTGAACTGTAATTTTTTTCTTCAAATTTTGAATTTTCCAGACTTTTTTTTGGAAGTGGTTGGAGATATTAACTTTATTTTTGGCATAAAGCTAAATCTAGATGATTTACAGATTAATTCCCAATCTCAGTCTGGTTGAATAATTTTTAAGAGTTATGGCCCTTGAACTTTATTTTTTTTATTGAATTTTCAATTTTCCGGTCTTTCTTTGGAAGTGGTTGGAGATATTAACTTTATATTTGACATAAAGCTAAATCTAGATGAGTTACAGCTTAAGTTCGAATATCGGTCTGGTTGAATAATTTTTGTCAGAGTTATGGTCCTTGAACTTAATGTTTTTCTGAAAAGGTACCTATATGTTTAGAACTTTGGAGTTGACACTTCACAAAAATAAACAAAGCTGCTTGAACTTATTGGATGACATTGTCTGGCAGCAGCCATAACACTTCTATGAATTTTAACAGACTTATCTCCCTTTTTGGACTTGACAATATTTGGTAAAAGTTGCTTTATTTATGTTTGTGATTGATCTTGGATTGAATATTACATGCTAGAAGTGATATATTTGAATCAATAAGTATGATATGCAGGTTCTTGTATGAATGTACAGCACATAAGTGCTTTTCGTTAAATTGTGACAGAGTTCAACTGGTTAGGGACCATGGCATTGCGTTCAATGCTCCCATAACTTATTACACATGTACTGAGAATATGAGAAAATTATGTTTTGTGGATAAAACCTCATGAAAGGGTCTTATTTCTCTGAATTCTGAATTATTCTTCATTTTTCTTTATTGCTGAACATCTTGTCATTTTTATTACATAATTTGGGTTGGGTCATGTATTGTTTTTAAATCTCTTCATGTTTCTGTATGCACATATGCTCAGATTGATGATAGGTGTTCTAACAAGTAGCCAGGTGGGGGGTATTTGTTAGCCTGTGGCTTACAGTTCTAGTTATTATTATACCACATTTATATAGCGCTCTCTTCACACAGGATATGTGCTTTCAAAAGCGCTTCACATGGATGAAATCACTAACCGGAACGAACCGCATTATTATCTATCCGGGCAATGAAAAATATACAATAGATATACAATATAAATGAAATCACTAGCCGGAGGGATCCACATAATTCCCTCTATGGCAATGGGCAGCCAATTGAACCAACCCAAATACCACTTGAGCCATTATATACACAAAACAGAGAAAGTATAATTACGAAATCTGGTGCATACAGTAACCCAAGTGAATGAACACCCTACAGTGACCATAGGAGTTCAGTGCAAACAATGGCAATATCTGAAAATGATACAGCCTCCCGAAGTCACAATCCAGAGTTGGTCGGAAAGACCACTCACAACCAGAGAATTTGGATCAGGGTCCCACTCTAACATGAAAACATGTTGCTCTCAATAGTCCAGAATAGGGAATGAAATCCTCCCTCACCAACATGAAACATGTTTACAGTTACTCTCACGAATTGCAGGCCCCAACCCTTGATTGGATTGAATCGGGTACAATTATCACAAAATTAGCAGACAGAGCAAACCCTGATCAGACGGCTCCTATAGGAGTCACCTGATCTGGGTCTATTCTGTTTGCAACCACATGAAAACACATTTATATGAGGGAAAGGGATAAGAGCATTTTGATTAGAGTCTGTTGTGTTTGCCTATGATATAATATAGATATAATTCTACAGTTTCTGTCATGGCCAAAAATTCCTGTGTCCATGTGCTATTATAACAATATATCTAATTAATATTCATGATGTCATTATTTCTTTCATATATATTCACGAAGTAAAGGTTAGATCCTGGTTTATCTTGAAAGTTACAGTCCATATAGTAATTAGTATGAAAAAATGATATTTATTAGAATATTCTTAATTAGACTGTTTGCAAAGTCGATTCACTCAAGCGTTCTCCTGTAAAGATGCTAATGAGGTGGGCATCTCCTCTGGATAATTAACCCTTCGCTTGCTGAATTTTAAAAAAAACATTTCTCCTTCTTTACCCATGCCCTGTTGTATAATTACATATATCTTCACTGTGTACAAGTATTTCGCTATGCAATGACTGCTGTGGAGTGCACTGGTTGCACAATCAACTTGTAAATAGTGCAGACCCTGATGAGACAGCTCCTGCAGGAGCTGTCTCATCTGGGTCTTCACTATTTACAGGCACGTATATTGACGTGAATAGCAAACGAAGGGTTAATTGCAAGATAGCTATAATAAATAATCTGTAATAAAGTGGCATATTTTAATCTTTGTCAAACATAATGATAATAGTGAAAGCTGAAATCAGTATAATACCCCATGTAGTAGCTGATAATTTTATCTGATGTGATTAGCATTGATAGATAGTTGTACACAATGACATGTATCAATATCACTGATAAATATTTACATAATGTATCATTTGATACATCATATCTGGATTCCATTGTTTTCACTTGAATACAATGGGGACTTAACCCTTTCCCTGTTGCATATTCATGTAAGAAATAATAGCACCATGAATATTTATTAGCCGAATTTGTATATGGCATATGCTCACAGGATGTTTTGGTACTGATAGAAACTGTAGAGTCAGATCTGTTATAATATTTTAAGCTAACAGGGCTCACCCAGATCAGATGGCCCCTACAGAAGCTCTGTGATCTAGTTCTACTCTGTTTGCAAATGTGTGGAAATGTATTTATCATATTTATAACCTTCAGATCTAGGCCAGGATTGATTATAATAAATTTTGGAGTAGCAGGTCTAGAGTTATGTACCTTTATTAAAAAATGTCTTAATTTTACCATAGTAATACACCAACACCTTTACTTTTCACTGATTCTGATAGTATTCAGACGTAATATGTATGACAGTAAGATGTCTGCCGAGTTGTTATATTCCCTTCATCTTTCATTCCCTTTGAATGGACAGATACCTTGATTCCAGTACTCTTTTCACTACTTTTTGTATACCACTTTTTATTATTACAGTGTATTTACAAGTGAAACAACACAAAAAAGATGCAGAGTTAGTGCCCATTATCCGACGTTACTTTGCCTACATGCTGGAGACACAGCACCGACAGAACCCATATGAACAAATAGTCGTTTTGTTTGATCTCACCAGCTGTGGCCTTTCTGTTTTGGTAAGATAAGGAAATTTAACTATTTCTGTGCTGCATAGTGCTACTGCAGAATTTTTCATCAACTTGATTCTTTATTGATGATTTTTCTTCCATTTTGATTTCATTACTATAAATTATGATCCATGATCACAGTATTAAACTTCCATTCATGTGTATCTGATCAGTGCTATTTTACTTGGCAAGTAACAGTGATGCTTTATCCACATGTGCTCTCATTCATTCATCATTCAAGAGGTGGGGTATCCGTCATTCTGTCACCTACCTTCCTCTAGCAGTAAATCGTTTTCTAGTTAATACATATTGTATTTCTAATTATACATAGAAATGGGGTTGAGCCACAAGTTCACTCAACCTTAGGAAATGACCCTTCAGTTTACAATTACATATGTTTACACTGGCTTAACCCGTTACTTCATTTAAATGTCTTTTCTCGTTTTGCAACAGAGTAGACCCAGATCAGACAGCTCCTGTCTGATACAGGAGCTGTCTGATCAGGGTCTACTCTGTTTTCTTAGGAAATTTTTTAGATCTGATTATACAAATTCTACAAATACCAAAAAATCCTGTTTACATATGATAACGAAAATTCAGTTAATAAATATTCATAATGTCATTAATTCTTACATGAATATTCTTCACGCCTTTGCAAATAGAGTAGACCCAGATCAGATGGCTCATACAGGATCCTACATTATATATAATATGACATTTTTGTAAAGACATTATGAACAAAGGAATTATTTTACCATGGTAGAATTTGTAGAATAAACATCTTATGTTATTTCTTAAGCAATCAGGGCATATATATCCTGATTAGACGTCTCCTATAGGAGCTGTATGAACTGGGTCTCTTCTGTTTACAAAGTCGTGAAAAGGTGTTGAAAGACCATATTTTTAGCTCACCTGAGCAAAGCTCAGGGTGAGCTTTTGGAAACTTGGTCAGAATTAATGTCTTGATAAAATCTCTGACAAGTTGGAAAATGGGTCAAGTTGGATCAAAAACTAGGTCACTAGGTCAAATAGTAGGAAAACCTTGTGAACCCTCTAGAGGTCACATTTAAAGCCTGATTTTCATGAAACTTGGTCAGAATGATTGTCTTGATAAAATCTCGGAGAAGTTTGAAAAGTGGGTTATGTGGGGTAAAAATCTAGGTCACTAGGTCAAACAGTAGAAAAACCTTGTGAACACTCTAGTGGTCACAATTTTAGTCCAATCTGCATGAAACTTGGACAGATTGAATGTCTTGATACAATCTCGGACGAGTTTGAATGTGGGTCAAGTGGGGTTAAAAACTAGGTCACGAGGTCAAACAGTAGAAAAACCTTGTGAACACTCTAGTGGTCACAATTTTAGTCCAATCTCCATGAAACTTTGTCAGAATGAATGTCTTGATAAAATCTCGGACGAGTTTGAAAGTGGGTCAAGTGGGGTTAAAAACTAGGTCACGAGGTCAAACAGTAGAAAAACCTTGTGCACTCTAGTGGTCACAATTTTAGTTCAATCTTCATGAAAGTTGGTCAGAATGAATGTCTTGATAAAATCTCAGATGAGTTCGAAAGTGGGTCAAGTGGGGTTAAAAGCTAGGTCACGAGGTCAAACAGTAGAAAAACCTTGTGAACACTCTAGTGGTCACATTTTTGTTCAATCTTCATGAACCTTAGTCATAATGATTGTCTTGATAAAATCTCGAACGAGTTTGAATGTGGGTTATGTGGGGTTAAAAACTAGGTCATTAGGTCAAATAGTAGGAAAACTTTGTGAACACTCTAGAGGTCACATTTATAGCCAAATCTTCATGAAAGAGTGTCAGAATGATTGTCCTAATAAAATCTTGGACAAGTTTGAAAGTGGGTTATGTTTTGTCAAAAAGTAGGTCACTGTATCATATCTTAGAACAATCTAGTTTACACTCCAGCGACCACATTTTTAGCCCAATCTTCCTCAAACTTGCTCAGAGTGATTGTCTTGGTAATATCAAGATTGAGTGTGTCATGGGTGGGGTGGGAATAAAAAGTAGGTCACTAGGTCAAATCTTAGAAAAAATACTCTAGGGGCACATTTTTAGCCCAATCTTCATTGGTCAGAATCATTGCCTTGATAAAATCAATATTCTAAATCTTTGAAAATCTTGTTCTGCAGAACCACTGCTCATGATCCACTATCAACATTGTTCAAATATTGTCCCTAAGGTCAATATTGGCCCTACCCATGGGCTACCCAGCAAAAATCTTAAATCTATGGTAATCAGGTGAGCGATTAATGGCCATCTTGGCCCTCTTGTTGCAATAGGGATATTCCAATATCCAATTCCAATATTCCAAATGGTTTTATATATAATAAATAATCATTGATTTGTTTGTCTTGTATCTTCAGGATATGGATTTCATTAAGTATGTGATTAACTGCTTCAAGATGTACTACCCCAAAATGTTAGGTAGGTATATGCTCAGTTCTAATACCCTATGGACAAATACAAGAGTTTGTATAAACATGTTTGATTCAGTAAAAGCTCACTCAAAATAGTCCCATTTTGGGTGTTAAACCCATTCCTTCATATAAATGTATTTTCACACATTAACAAACAGAAGACCCAGATCAGACAACTTCTATACTGAAAAATCCTGTTTTTTAAAAATGTTTTGTTCCACCAAACTTCATAGAACTGTAGAGCATGATAGGATGGAATGTCTTTCATAATACTCTGGTGGCCCAAGTCAGTTAACCCTTTAATACCTGATAACCCCACCTGTTTACACATTTGCAGAGTAAACTTAGATTAGACAGCTCCTACTCAGGAACTGTCTGATCTGGGGTTGTTCTGTTTGCTTGTGTATCACATATTTGATTCTCTGTATTTTGCCATGCCAGGGAAATTCTTTATTCTCATATTTCGATTCAAGAATAAAATGAATATTCAAATTTGCCATAGTCATGAATATGCATTAAGTAAAGGGTTAACAATTTTTAGCTCACCAGAGCACAAAGTGCTCAGAGTGAGCTTTTGTGATCGCCTGATGTCCGTCGGCGTGCGTCGTCCCACGTCAACAATTTGAACCTTTAAAAATCTTCTCCTGAATCTACAGGGTTCTCAGCTTTCATCTTTTGCATATAGCATTACCTATAGGTCCTCTACAAAAGTTATATAAATTATGCACCTGGAGTCAAAATTGGCCCCGCCCCAGAGGTGAAGTTTTCAATAGAAACATAATTATAGTAAAAACTTTGATGATCTTCTGCTCTGAAACTGGAATATTCTCAGCTTTCATATTTGGCACATAGCTTCAACCTCAGGTCTTCTACAAAAGTTATATAAATTATGCCCCTAGGGTCAAAATTGGTCCCACCCAAGGGATGGTCAGTTTTTTGTAGCTGACTGCTTAAACAGCCATTGGGGTCACTAGTTATGCATAGGAAAAATTTAAAAACCTTTTTGTCAAAAACTACATGTTCCAGAGCTTAGATATTTGTTGTATACATTTACTTAGCATACCTTTATTAGTTTTGTTAATATCATAGCTCTGAGGTTAAAATTGGCCCTGTCCTGTGTATATATTGAATTCTTCACATCAGAAACTACAGTTTAAAGGTTTCCCCTTAATCAGAGATGAAGCCAGTGCCCTGAGACTAGCCAGTGTGAGTGTATTGGTAATCACCCTTAGCCTAATCAGTAGAGTAGAAATTGTGTTTAGACAAATAACACACACTCATTTTAGATTGAGAAAACTATGTGGATAATTCTCAAAATGCAGAAAGCTCAATTTTTTTTTTACAATCTATGCCCTGCATTAAGCTGCCAGCTATCAATATAGAACCTATCAGTGTATCTGTTGTGAAGTTCAGCTTAATACAAATTAAAGTGTTCTATGCTCTACCCATTCTTTCAGTACTGTCATGTTGTCTGCTTCAGAATTGTTGTCTGCTTATTTAAGTTTGTTCACACTGTTTTTAATACATATCAAATTTTCAATTAGCTCTCGTACAAACCACATATGAAGTTATATATGTTTCAGATCAGAATCCAAACTGTGTGCTAATTTCAGTCAAGTCATGCTCAGCAGTGATAGGGTTATAACACTGAGTTTCTGTCATCTGTTAGAAATGTTGTCAGCTGAAAATTTAACACTGTCAATGGCCCTCTTGTCTATAGAAACATATAGTGAAAACTTTGAAAATCTTCTCTTCTCCTCTGAATCTACAGGGTTCTCAGCTTTCATATTTGGCACATATGACCATGTTCCGGTCCTCTACAAAAGTTATATAAATTATGCCCCTGGGATCAAAAATGGCCCACCCAAGAGGTGGTCAGTTTTCAATAGAAACATAAAGTGAAAACTTTGAACATCTTCTCCTCTGATTGTCTGGTGAGCGATGTTAGGGCCGTTCTGGCCCTCTTGTTATTTTTATCATCTGTCACGAGCATTTACATAACATGTTATGTTTCTTTTTTGAAGGTTACATGCTGATGTATGAAATGCCCTGGCTCTTCAATGGTAAATATTTTACAGAATATGTCAGATTGAGGGTTAAAAAATTACTGTTTATGTAAATGCTGTCAGATTAGATTCTGCCTTTTTGCTTACATGGTGAGTCTGCATATAAGTCCTTCACTGGTTAAGAAACAACATATTTACAGTTTTCAGTTCTTCAGTTATGTCCAAAATTTCATGTCCGACCACAGTATGGTGTTAATGCATCGGCATTTGAATATAACTTGTCACAATAGTTTTAGTAATATTTTAGGCAGGTGGCTGCTTAATGCAAGATGAAAATCCTACAGGAGCTTTCTGTATCACTTTCTGCCTGTATTAAACTGCTACCTATCTTAAAGTCTGATAATGATACATGGCTTAGTGGTCAAACTATCAGGGTTTTACTGTAGTTGGCAAATGCCATAAGAGTGTTGTGTATTAATGAACAGAACAGAAAATAACTTTTATCTATCATTTGTGCTTGCGTATAAATGTCACATAATTTGGTAAGCATACATAGAACTTGCGTATTGTGACAGATATAAATTATGCAACTCCTTTGTATCAGATGAAATCGAAAAAATACATTTAAATACGAGTATAGCAGATCAAACCAATTAGGTGTGCATTGTAGAGCAATTTTTTTACTCTAAGAATAAATGATAGTAAGCCTTTAGAATGTGTTATTACAGTCAAACTTCACAAACTGACTACATTTGGATCATATGATAGTAAGCCTTCAGAATATCTAACTAGTCGAACTCCACAAACTGGCTACATTCAGATCGAATGTGGTAAAACATTTTCATGATATTGACAGACTCACACATGGAGTTGTTACCTCAATGTGTCAATGGCATTCACATGCATTGCTCTTATCGCTTTACTCCATGGATATTCAGACAAGAAATAATGACATCATGACTCATAATTCATGTGCTTTACTATGATGTTACTATGAACAAAATATTATTTTATCCTGACAGTAACTGTAGTATCAGATCTATATTATATCAAAAGCAAACAGAGCAGACCCTGATCTGATCTGGGTCTACTCTGTTTACAAAGGCATAGGGATGTGTATTTATGGAGTAAAGGGTTAACTTAATGATCACATATATTATTAATGTCCACAGCTGCATGGAAGGTTATCAAGGCAATGTTACACGCAGGGTCTGTGAAGAGGATCAAATTTGTTACCAAGGCTGACATCCAGGCATACATAGACAGGGACCAACTGTGGGAACACATGGGTGGCACGGTATTTGCCTACAATTCTCTACATACATACTTATCGCATACTTTTAACCCATTCCCTCATAGGCTATTTTTAGCCCCAACTTCTTTGCATAAATCTACAGAAAAAGAACATTTACAAGAGAAAAGGAACATTAAAATTGTGGTGTATTGAAACCATTTGTGATAAATAGAGCATTTGCCCCCTAGGAGTAAATGCTCTATTTGTCACAATGTTTTCAAAAAGAGACTTTTACAAATATAATATTCATTTATGACTTGACATTGCTCTTAGTATCATTCTGTTTAACCCTATTGTCAAACTTGCAGAATAAAATGCAAACAGTACACATCTGGATTAGATGCTGAGTTATTTCTTGCAGATGCTTGTAGCTGTAATTTGTTTTAAAGAAACAAAAAAGAAAATCTTTTCTTTAGATAAAAAACATTAAATGCATGTGAGGAATATTTAAAAGTGTATAATTTCAGGACACATACGTGTTCAAATATGAGCAAGCCATGTCAGACGCAAGTGGAGAAGGGGAGCTTGACACAGATGTAAATGGCTTGATTAGAAAAAAGGTAATAAGATGTATTCAGTACAGCAAGATAAACTGTAAAGCCTGTGTAAGATAATAAGTAAAAGGGTAGGATGTACTGGGTATATTCTTCTGGATTAATTTCAAATTTAAAACATTGTTACAATGCAAGTTTATGAAATTTTCTCATTTTTCAATCGTTTTGGTAATTTTTGATCATTTTTGTGTCACCTGCCGAGAGGCAGTGTGCCACTTAGGGATATTTTTTCCGTCGTCTTTCTGTCTGTTGGTCTGTCTGTCAGTCACTCTGTCTGTCACATTCTTTTTTATGCCCCCCAGCGTCGGGCATATAGTAATCGCATTGTCCGTCTTTCTGTCCGTCCGTCCGTCCCAAATTTCGTGTCCCTTCTCTAACTTTTTTATCTGTGAATGGATTTCAAAATAACCTGGCACAAATGTTCACCACACAAAGACGATATGCTGCGTTCAACTCCCTGGTCCATGGGTCAAAGGTCATCCTTCAGGGTCAAAGGTTTGCATTTGACATGATGTAGATCTGATTGTACAGTTTTTGTCGAGAACAAAAACTTTCACATTATACAAATTGAGATAATAAATATTCATGTCATTATACCCCACAAACGAAGTTTGAGAGGGGTATATATAGGAGTCAGTGTGTTAGTCGGTTAGTTGGTCTGTCTGTCCATGGCACAACTTTTTGACTTGGGAATAAGGCAGCTGAGTTGGGGTAGTTTATCACCTTTAGTGATAGTTATATCCCCGCAAACAAAGTTTGAGAGAGGGTATATATGAGTCAGTGTGTTGGTCGGTTGGTTGGTCTGTCTGTTTGTCTGTGGCACAGCTTTTTGATTTGCGATCAAGGCAGCTGAGCGGGGTATTCCATTACCGTTAGTGATAGTTCTAGTTATTATGTCTCCCCCCTTTAGGGGAGAAAGACATATTGATGTTGTGCTTTCTGTCCGTCCGTCCGTCCTTCTGTCTGTCTGTTAAAATTCTTGTGCAGCTAACTCCTCTAACTCCTCCTACACTATTAGAGGGATTTCCTTCAAACTTTTACATATGAACCAGCTATATGTGAGGATGGTCATGTGGTTTTGAATTTTGGCTGCAACAATTTTGACAGAAGTTATGGTCCTTTGTACTTTTTCCTTATATAGAATATATAGCGAAAAAGAAAAAATCTTGTGCAGCTAACTACTCCTACACTATTTGAGGGATTTACTTCAAACTTTTACATATGAACCAGCTATATGTGAGGATGGTCATGTGGTTTTGAATTTTGGCTGCAACAATTTTGACAGAAGTTATGGCCCTTTGTATTTTTTCCTTATATAGAATATATAGCGAAAAAATCTTGTGCAGCTTACTCCTCCTACACTATTTGAGGGATTTACTTCAAACTTTAACATATGAACCAGCTATATGTGAGGATTGTCATGTGGTTTGGAATTTTGGCTGCAACAATTTTGACAGAAGTTATGGCCCTTTGTAGTTTTTCCTTATAGCGAAAAAATCTTGTGCAGCTAACTCCTCCAACACTATTTTCTTTATATAGAATATATAGCGAAAAAATCTTGTGCAGCTAACTCCTCCAACACTATTTTCCTTATATAGAATATATAGCGAAAATATCTTGTGCTCCAACACGATTTTCCTTGTATAGAATATATAGCGAAAAAATCTTGTGCAGCTAACTCCTCCTACACTATTTGAGGGATTTACTTCAAACTTTTACATATGAACCAGCCATATGTGAGGATGGTCAGGTGGTTTGGAATTTTGACTGCAACAATTTTGACAGAAGTTATGACCCTTTGGAGTTTTTCCTTATATAGAGTAATAGCGAAAAAGTCTTGTGCAGCTAACTCCTCCTATACTATTTTGGCATATGAATTTATTCCTCTTATGGGTGCCAGGGTAGAGGGTGCCAAGGGGTGAATTCATTCCTCTTATGGGTGCGGGGGCGGGGTACCGGGGGAGACATGTGTTTTTCTCAAAAACAAACTCTAGTTTCTTACATGAATATTGAACAGGGAAAGGGTTAATTGATTGTCATTAGCTTGGCTCAGTATAAAATATTTACTGGAGTCTTAGTTTATTCTTTAACTCAGAAAGACAGATCCATGTAACTGATTGGATTTGGAGGCTGAGAACTTACAGACCATTTGGCTGTAATGTCAAGGAGGATAATGCACTAATGTGATTGTACATATTATGTTGAAATAAATCTATCTCTATCTAAAAAATCTATAATACATGCATGACGTTGTGCACTCATGATGTCATTTGATGACGTCATTTGTCAATTGATGACATCATAACATTTGAAATAACAACTCAATGTTACCATGACGCTGGATCAACATTATTCTCTTTGATTTTATGGCTGAATAAATGTACCAAAAAATGTGACATGTATTTTGACATGATTATCTTTGATAAAGGCCTGTAGTGGTCGAAATATTAGATAAGAGCTATTTAAGTATTTCTGTATTACCTTAATTCCCTTTTTGGAATATTATCTTCATTGTATACTGATACTGTTAAATGGTAGTAATGTCATGACGTCATGGAAGACATGATGATGTCATGACGTCACATCCTGGAAACCACTGGGACTTGTTCTACTTTAGGTCAGGAGTTTTATGAAATGGCATAGAAATTTAGGGAAATGATAAAAAAATATGGGATATTTTTACCATTATCAGTTTTATTTTCCTTGAAATTAAAACAAAAAATATTGAATGAGTCAGAGACCATAGCCGAAAATATAATGAAATGAGATCAGTTATGCTGCATTTTGCAGTCATTAGATTTAAGGTGAGTTTATTTACTTTATTGATCTTGTGTGAAAGTTCCATTTTATTTTTATGTGTATCAAATTTTGCACCCATTTAGCTGTGAGGTTTTGTTTAGAAAATATCATTTAATGCTTTGTTTTCTCAAAAACGACACAGAAATATCAGTCATGTGATGATGATGTTACAATAGCTTGTTTGCATCAGTCCAACTAGGGGTTGCTGTTGTAAATCCCTTTCATATTTTTTAAATGAAACATTTTTCAATTATTGTAACTTGTTTACTAGTGATTTGAAACTGTCTTAGGACAAAAAAAAAAGAGTTTTCACATTGAAATATAATGGGACTTCAATAATTAGTTAGCCTCATTTATTTGAACTAGTATCAGTTTTTTATGTATACATGTGTTTTTTGTATTTAACCCCTTCGCTGCCTTACCCCGAGCCTCACTCGGGCGAGAAGTGTATCCTGTGTGCTATAACCCGAGCTAGACTCGGGATTATTACGATCTATGTTAAATTGCAGTAAATTTATGTTATGGAGTAAGGGAAGCAACTCATCCTTTACATTTGCAGTGACAGTCATTTTGAATGGTTTCCCTTATATGTAATGGGTAGAAAATACGTGTTTCCATCAAAAGTTAACACAGATTTAACACAGATACCTATTAAATTCCTATTAATTCTAATGGTAAGTCATTGTGGAACGTTTATACTGTGGTTTTGCATAGAAACAGTGATAATACATTGTATATCAATGAAACTTTCAGGAAGTATTGATATAAGTTTTTTGATGCAGCATGCGAAAAATTGGTGCCGATTACTTGATTATTAGTGAAGTTTATGTAGGCTGGTAGGTCTGCGAAGTATGCGCTGAAGTAGATCCCGGCACATAGGGTGTACAGGTACACGACTGTGAAGGGGTTAATCAGCTAGAATGAATCCAGTCTAATGATAAAATTAGCACCCTCTTTTGGAACTATTTGAATTCCTGTCAATTAAGACAGAAATGTACAAAAGATGTACGTATATATATTAATCATAATGAAAATTGATGAATGTCTTTTTAGAAGAATTCATTTTTTAGACAGTGACTGTACTTTTTGATTAGTTCTGAATATATTTATACTTTCCTGCGCAGAAAAAAATAATCCTTGTGATTAATGCACAACTCATAATTTCACAGTAAATCTTTAATAGGGACCACGCTGTAGGAGGCTTATTATTTGTTGGGTCTTTCTTCATGACTTGTTTTGAAAAATTTGCTAATTAGTATTATTACCATCGATATTTCTGACATGAATATTCATTAATTGAAGTATTTATTAATCAGTGGTCCAGATAAGATGCGTAAAGTAAAACATTTTCAAGAATATCTCCTTTATTTCTCCACCAAACCCTGTCCCTATGAATAATGATGTGACCACTCTTTAGAATCGTTTCTTAGGGAGTGATCACAATATAGGTTTTGGTTGAGAAATGACTATTTTAGTATCACAATGAAGAAAATATTCCAAAATAGGGAATTAATATAATACATAAATACTTGAATTGCTCTGATCTAATATTTCGACCTCTAAGGGCCTTTTTCAAAGATTATCATGATAATCTTTGAAAAAGGCCCTTGGTGGTCGAAATATTAGATCAGAGCAATTCAAGTATTTATGTATTTTAGTATCTGTTGCCCTGATTAATTAATTTATTAACTCTTTTATTCATTGTTTATTTCAGGTAACATTTGCTGACCAGGACAGCCAGGTATATAAAAGCCTAAGCAGTGACAATATCAAAGACTTAGAAAATGCCCATCAATCAAAACCAGTAAGTAAGCATAGGTTAAATCTGGTAAAATGTTTTCCATTGTCATTAGTGCAAAACTATTGTTCCTTCAATCTTTATAAAGGAATGTGTAGGTGTTGCAGACTTTGCAGATTTTCATTGTATATTTTATGAAACATGGAAACTGAGTAGATATTTGGTCCATTTCCCCCCCCCCCCCCCAAAAAAAAAAACCCCCAAACAAACCCACTAATATAGACAGTTTTGATCCCTATCCAAGCCCTTAGTCTGTCAGTGACTCACTTGGATAAAAATCTTATCATAAAATTGTCTGCAAATAAGTCGATAGAGTGCAGTTACAGCATTGTTTATAAGGCTCTGAATATTTCTTTAACCCTTTCCTTCATATGCATTTGCAAACATAGTAGACCCAGATCAGATGACTCCTTTAGGATCCGTCTGATTTGGGTCTGCTCTGTTTGCTTGTGACATGATATAGACGCATGTATCATTCTACAGTTTTTGTCAAAGCAGAAAATTCCTTTGAAAAAGTTACATTATAAAACTTCAGCTAATAAATATTCATGACATCATAATTTCTTACATGAATATTGAACAGGGAAAGGGATAAACGACATCTCCTCCTAAACCACTGACTGGATTTTCACCAAAAATTAGAGACGTAGGTGTCCCTCTGGTTTGTTCCCACTTTCCTTACATTTCTAGGTTCACACCTATTAGGGTTGTTGGTTCCAGTTAGTGTGTGCTGTAAAGTGATGCCTTAATTGTATGAAAATTTAAAGATGCCTTCTCAAATTTGATGTTTAAATGTTACAAAATTATGTAAATTTTCCAATAGAGTGCCTTTTCATATGAAAGTGAAATACAAGGATCTGAACAATTTTGTTAGATGTATATAATAGATCATTTGGGCTATTAACTCTTTACTCCATAAAAATATGCCTTTTTGCACTTTGTCAAACAGAGTAGACCCAGATCAGACTCCTATATGAGCCGTCTGATCAGGTTCTGCTCTGTTTGCTTTATATGAAATAATGTAAATTTAGCAGTTTCTGCTATATAGAAATATACATTTCTATTACTGGCACAGTGCATGTATATGTTTCTTATTATTTACAACGAATCTCACTTGTGTACATGTATGTTCTTTATTTCAGACAGGCAGTATTCTTGGCCAGAGAAGAGGACCACTGCCAGCCCCTACCAAAAGGAGGGTCAGCCAGGATGATAACTCATTTATTGGACGGTTGTTGACAATATGGTAGGTAAAATTATATGAACCTATTAGAAGAAGTTTTTGTTTGCAAACAATGTAGATCTAAGTCTTTTTTTTGCCATTGTTAACATTTGATAGAAGAATTATGAAAATTCAATCATTTTTTGCGTTGCCTTCTTTAACAGTGTAACAGTTATGTCCCTTTCAGTATGACAGTGCCTGTATTTGTTTAAATAGATTAGTTATTTGTAATTAAAATATCATCCATGACAGCCATGCTATAAAATGCATTTGATAATGTGACATTGTGTTTTAAATGTGCCGATAATGTGTTTTAAACACTTACTCAATGAATATTTATGCAAGAAAAATCAAGAAAAATATCATGAAAATTAATTTGATGAATATTTAAATAGCATATTAAACAGGAAATTTTTGCAATGGCAGAAACTGTAGAATCATATCTATAGTATCCAATAAGCAAACACAGCAGGCCCTGGTCAGAATTGTCTGATCTGGGTCTACTCTGTTTGCAAAGTCATTAAAACAACTATTTATGGAGTAACAGGTTAAATTTGGTTTAGCCTGATAGTTTACTTTCAAAGACAAAGTATTAATTTTATATTAATCTTTCTTTCATATAAACACCTTTTAATGATTTTGCAAACGGAAAAGACCCAGATCAGATGGCTCCTATAGCAGCCTTCTGATCAGAGTCTGCTCTGTTTGCTTATGGTATGATAGAGGTATGATTCTTTAGTTTCTAAAATAGCTACAATGTTCTACCTTCTATATTTCATTATAACTATTTTGTCCATGAATATTCGGTATGTATTAAGATTTGGATCAGATATAGAGCAGGTAACGGGTTAAAGATTATGGGGCTGGGCATATTTTGATGATATTCATGCTATAGAGTTTGTTATTTACACTTTAGTCCAGCAGAAGAGCTCGAGTTTGTTGTGGAAGATCCTACCAAAGAAGCCTGTGATACTATTCTACTGAAAAACACCCTGCCTTACTCCATAGCATATAAGGTTAATATTGATTCTAGTATTTAGAAAAAATCAGTGTAGTTTGAAGAATAGGGCATCCACGTTGTTGTCGTTGTTGTCCAGAAACTTTAACATTGGCTATTACTTCTTTACTATTCATGCAAATCTTATGAAACTTCCCACACTTGTTCACCTCACAAGGGCTACAATCGAACAGACAAGCATAGACACTTGCTTGTGTTGCTCGTTCCACAGAGTTATGGCCCCTTGATTATTGAGACTATCATGTTGTCTGACAAGGGTTTGTTTATACATCCAGTGGTAATTCTTGTTTTTGTGTGCTTTGAAGGAATACAATTCAGGGCAACTGAATTCTGGCAAGCCCTGTTTTTCCGACTTATTTTTTTTATATATCTTAGATTGTATTAAAGAGTATTGATATATTATGTAATTTAATTCAATTATCAGTGATCTGTACTAGTTTGTTTTATTAGAAACATTCCTTGTAATATTATCAGGATCTGAACATGTTATGTTATGGCCCTTTTTTATACGCCCGAAGGGACGTATTATGGTATGGCGCATGTCGTCCGTCCATCCGTCCGTCCGTCCGCACTCACCAAAGGGTAGTTGTGTGACTTTTTCTAACTAGTCCCACAAGTAAAATCATTAACCTGGCCATCTCTTGTGACATTAACCTGGCCATTTCTTGTGACATTAACCTGGCCAGTTGTGGGACATAGGGTTAGGGTTAGGGTTAGCTTCCAGATCATTCTTTTCCAAAGTTAGAGCCAAAAATAGTTTTTCTTGTGGGACTAGTCACACAAGAAAAGATCAAAGGAAAAAGTCACACAACTACCCATTTGTTAGCATGTCCGTCTGTCCGTCCGTCTGTCCGTCTGTCCGTCCGTCCGTTAGCAATTTCTTGTGCAACTAACTCCTCCTTTATTTTTCAACATAATTTCTTCAAACTTTTAGGAATGATAGATACTGATGTGTAGTTGTGCATATCAGTGAGATAACTCTCATATCATTTTTCATTCTGGAGTTATTGCCCTTTGATAGTTTCGGGTAGCAATTTCTTGTGCAACTAACTCCTCCTTTATTTTTCAACATAATTTCTTCAAACTTTCAGGAATGATAGATACTGATGTGTAGTTGTGCATATCAGTGAGATAACTCTCATATCATTTTTCATTCTGGAGTTATTGCCCTTTGATAGTTTCGGGTAGCAATTTCTTGTGCAACTAACTCCTCCTTTATTTTTCAACATAATTTCTTCAAACTTTCAGGAATGATTGATATTGATGTGTAGTTGTGCATATCAGTGAGATAACTCTCATATCATTTTTCATTCTGGAGTTATTGCCCTTTGATAGTTTCGGGTAGCAATTTCTTGTGCAACTAACTCCTCCTTTATTTTTCAACATAATTTTATAGAACAGCCTTCGGGCGTATATTGCCCCGTCTTGCGGTGCTCTTGTTCTAAATACAAGTACAGTAAAACCAGATAGTTCGAACACTTAAAGCATCATTCCTCGGTCTTTGTTACAGGTGGCAGCTTAATGCCAGGTGAAAGTCCTCTAGGTGCTTTCTACATGACTTTCGCCCAGTATTAAGCAGTCACCTGGCTAAACTGGCATAAATTCTTCATTAATAAAATTTCATAGTATGGAGTTTTTACTGTATGTCTTCCAATTTCACTCATAGGTGAAAACCACATCTCCTGAGAAGTACAGAGTGAGACCAAGTTCAGGAATGGTGAAGCCTGGATCTGAAACAGAAGTGGTGATTCATTTACAAAATGGTGAGTTACAAACATGGCTGTCAAAAAGGCAATTGGGCTTTGCAATGTCTTTTCATAACACATATGGGGGCTTACACATGTCCAGAATGGATCCATTTTTTTTGTTTACTGGTGCATAATTATTATAAACCCTTTACTCCATGAATAATTATGTAAAAAATAATTTGTGTATGAATATTAATAAGCTTAATATTTATAATGGCACATAAACAAGAAATACTTTTGCCCTGGTAAAACAGTAGAATGTGATCTTTATTATTCCTAAAGCAAACTGATCATACCCTGATCAACTGCCTCCTATAGGAGCCATCAGATCTGGGTCTATTCTGTTTGCAAAGGTGTTTAAAAATGTATTTATGGGGTAAAGGGTTAAGCAGCGGAGTGCAGTGAGTATGAACAATTAAATTGCTAGAGAATATTAACAGACTCTAAGCATAGGGGTGTGAAACAACGGACATTAGGCTTTATGAAAAAATCTTGATAGAAACTTTTTTGTCCACACAGTGAAAACCAAATAATGATTTAGTGATGATGATTTGATTATTATTATGATGATGATGGTGATGATAATGAAAATGTTTACTGGTGTTAAGTTATAACTATTGTAAAACCTGTCATAAGGAACCATTTCCTGATTAAACATAAGAGTCTTGAAAAAGCAGGCGGTTGCTTAATGCAGGGAAAAAGTAATGCAGAAAGCCCTCAGGAGTTTTCTGCATTACTTTGGTCTTGGATTAAACTACCTTCTGCTTTAAAAACTAGAATCAGACCTCTTTTTAATAGTGAATAAAGACAGGTAAAACAATGTATGACTGTCACACCATAAGAAAAAGCTGTATCAGTAACTAAGATTAGTGTAATTTGTTTGGAGTAAACAATAATTTGTAACTGACATCATAAATATGGCAAAAAGGGTTAACACTTTCATTGTGACATAAAAAAAATGACATCATAAACGTTTATTTTTTTATAATGGGATTTGTACCCATTATGTTTTGGCTCAGGTAGAAACTGTAGAATCAGATCTCTATCATACCATAAGCAAACAGTGCAGACCCTGATCAGACTGTTCCTAGGCGTCTGATCTGCATCAACTCTGTTTGCAAATGCGTTTAAAGGTGTTTATATGAATGAAAGGGTTAATGACTGACAAGTATAGAGGTTTTACTACAATTCATATTGCCCACTATTATTGTGTTGTAGGGTTTCAGAACACTGTACACAAGGACAAATTCCTGATTATGGCAATGGAGGTGGCGAATGATTCAAGTACCTCATTTGCTGAACAATGGAAAAATGTGCAAAAAGACTCGATAATGGAACACAGGTAACACTCGTAGGTTCTACAACACTGAACTAACAGTAGACTGAGATCAGATGACTCATATAGGAGAAACCCTGGCGTGATGCCCTACTCTTACTATAGATAGAATTACTCTGGTTCTTGTAGAAGCCCAGTGTAAAGCACTGATAAAGTCCTACGGACATCCCATGATGGTCATGAATATTTATATACAAAAGCTATTATATTTAGTTTTTTTATAATTATGTTTATGTATTAAATAGCATATGAACACAGAATATATTGACCATGTATACCAGTTGCACTAACTATTCATTATAGCTGATCTCTTCAGATCTTGGCTTTAATAGCCCGTCACTACTGTGGTTCAAATCCCGGGTCTGGGCATGTGGATTTTGCATGTGAGGAAGCCTTCCAGCTGGCTTGCTGTAGGGATGTGGTTCTGCCTGGGTGTTCTTCTTTGCATGAAACAATGCAATTTGTTCCGTGCATGGAACAACTTCCTCCACCTAAAATTAGCTGGGCGTTGCAATATGACTGAAATGCTGTTAAAGTGATGTTAAATCCCAATACAAACAAACAAAATTAGTCATACCATATTGTTTACCTAGTTTCAATCCAGACCATTTGGACCAAATTTGTTTATACGCACAAAACCATAATGTTACTTTAGAGACTTATATTGTTGTTCCTGGGTTAAATATAGGTACTGTATATTTCTCTTTTCTCTTGGTTTTCATTTTTTTCGTATTCTTTGTGGATATATTTTAAGGAAAAAAAAATTATGTTTTGGATTTGTTTGCATTACTTCTTGCATTAACCCTTTCCTTCATATAAACATTTTTTCACGCTTTTGCACACAGAGAAGAGCCAAATCAGATTGCTTCTATAGGAGCCTTCTGTTCAGGGTCTGCTTTGTTTGCTGATGAAATTTGATAGATCTGTTTCTTTAGTTTTAAAATGGCTACAATGTTCCACCTTCCATATTTTATCATAACTATTTTGTCCATAAACATTCAGCAGGTATCGAAAGTTGGACTAAATATAGAACAGGGAAACTGTTACGCTCCGTTTAAAGATCTATTGTTGGAAGTGTGAGTGATTGCCTTAGAGAGATATTTTACTGTATTCAGGTTGCGATGTGTGAGTACACTAGCCAAGGACAAGGCAACACTGGAGGATGGGACAGGTGCTGGCCACGGTAGTCCTATACTAAAAGAGTTGGCGGGAAAAGTAATGTTGTTTTTCTACTCATGTTATAGTACTGCCTTTTGTGCATCAGTTGTCAACAATTTGTTTCAAACAACATCTCTAATACACTTGAGGCAGTTGTGACCAAAGTTCACCGAAATGGTCCTTCTGAGGTCCTCTTTCATTTTAGTTCAAGGAACTGAAATTCATGGCTACTGAATTGAAACCCTTTGACAATATTTTTGTCTGAAATGTTGGCGCTAATTTCAAATTGATTTAGCAGAAATGACTCTTTACAAATTGCTCAAACTGTTATGATTAGTTAAAAACATGGTGCCAGCAGCTGATCTATTTTTCTGTATATTATTTATAGCAGTAATGACAATTTAAAAATCCTTTCCTAAAACAACTAGGTTTTCAACTCCTTTTTTACTTCAAAAGAGAACTACAATGATAACTGAAAAAGGCAATGTTTTGTAGAGAACATTTTCAAAGAATGGCTCTCAGACATGTGCTAATACAGTAAGCTGAGTTCAGCCATTGCTGTAGTATTTGTTAAAACATTTCAGTGTGATCTATACAAATTTAATTTCATTAATTTTGATCGTTTTTGGTCAGCCTTGTTTTTAATCACAATTCCATTGTGTATTGGTGACCAACTATAGCCTTAACCCATTTCTCCATAAATACGCCTTTCTACTCCTCTGTAATAGTCACTTCTTGAAACCATTGTGATAAATAGAGCATTTGATCCTATGGAGCAAATGCTCTATTTATCACAATGGTTTCAAAACTACACAATTGTAAAATTTTCCATTTCTATAATTATTGCTCCTTTTCGGTAGATTTATTCAAAGAGGTCTGTTCAAAGAGGTCTATGAGGGAATGGGTAAATCAGAAGTTAGAAACAGAACATATTATTATATATTAGTCATACATTTTTATACGCCTGTTTGAAAAAACGGACCGTATTATGGAATGGCGCTGTCCATCTGTAACATCTCTCTGTCCGTCTGTAACATCTCTAACTCAAGTTTTGCTTGGTGGATCCTTCTCAAATTTAATCACAATGTTTATCTAGACATGCTACAGTAGCCTGCCAAGTCCCGGTTCGTATATCCAAGGTCAAGGTCACACAATTGGACTTAGATTTGCCTTTAGCAAAAATGTTAACCTACCTGTCTGTCTGTAACATCTCTAACTCAAGTTCCGCTTGGTTGATCCTTCCTAAATTTAACCACAATGTTTATCTAGACATACTACAGTAGCCTGCCAAGTCCCGGTTCATATATCCTAGGTCAAGGTCACACAATTGGACTTAGAATTTGCGTTTAGTAAAAATGTTAACCTACCTGTCTGTCTGTAACATCTCTAACTCAAGTTCCGCTTGGTGGATCCTTCCCAAATTTAAGACAATGTTTATCTAGACATGCTATAGTAGCCTGCCAAATCCCGGCTCGTTTATCCAAGGTCAAGGTCGCACAATTGGACTTAGAATTTGCATTTAGCAAAAATGTTAACCTACCTGTCTGTCTGTAACATCTCTAACTCAAATTCCACTTGGTGGATCCTTCCCAAATTTAATCAAGATGTTTATCTAGACATGCTACAGTAGCTTGCCAAGTTCCGGTTCGTATATCCAAGGTCAAGGTAACTTAATTGGACTTAGAATTTGCGTTTAGTAAAAATGTTAACCTACCTGTCTGTCTGTAACATCTCTAACTCAAGTTCCGCTTTGTGGATCCTTCCCATATTTAACCACAATGTTTATCTAGACATGCTACAGTTCGCCTGCCAAGTCCCGGTTCGTATATCCAAGGTCAAGGTCACACAATTGGACTTAGAATTTGCATTTAGCAAAAATGTTAACCTACCTGTCTGTCTGTAACATCTCTAACTCAAGTTCCGCTTGGTGGATCCTTCCCAAAATTAACCGCAATGTTTATCTAGACATGCTACAGTAGCCTGCCAAGTCCCGGTTCGTATATCCAAGGTCAAGGTCACACAATTGGACTTAGAATTGCGTTTAGCAAAAATGTTAACCTACCTGTCTGTCTGTAACATCTCTAACTCAAGTTCCGCTTGGTTGATCCTTCCCAAATTTAACCACAATGTTTATCTGGACATACTACAGTAGCCTGCCAAGTCCCGGTTCATATATCCTAGGTCAAGGTCACACAGTTGGACTTAAAATTTGCGTTTAGCAAAAATGTTAACCTACCTGTCTGTCTGTAACATCTCTAACTCAAATTCCACTTGGTGGATCCTTCCCAAATTTAACCACAATGTTTATCTAGACATGCTACAGTAGCTTGCCAAGTTCCGGTTCATATATCCAAGGTCAAGGTAACTTAATTGGACTTGGAATTTGCGTTTAGCAAAAATGTTAACCTACCTGTCTGTCTGTAACATCTCTAACTCAAGTTCCGCTTGGTGGATCCTTCCCATATTTAACCACAATGTTTATATAGACATGCTACAGTTCGCCTGCCAAGTCCCGGTTCGTATATCCAAGGTCAAGGTCACACAATTGGACTTAGAATTTGTGTTGAGCAAAAATGTTAACCTACCTGTCTATCTGTAACATCTCTAACTCATGTTCCGCTTGGTGGATCCTTCCCAAATTTAACCACAATGTTTATCTAGACATACTACAGTAGCCTGCCAAGTCCTGGTTCGTATATCCAAGATCAAGGTCACACAATTGGACTTAGAATTTGTGTTTAGCAAAAATGTTAACCTTCCTGTCTGTCTGTAACATCTCTAACTCAAGTTCCGCGTGGTGGATCCTTCCCAAATTTAACCACAATTTTTATCTAGACATGCTACAGTAGCCTGCCAAATCCCGGCTCGTTTATCCAAGGTCAAGGTCGCACAATTGGACTTAGAATTTGCATTTAGCAAAAATGTTAACCTACCTGTCTGTCTGTAACATCTCTAACTCAAATTCCACTTGGTGGATCCTTCCCAAATTTAACCACAATGTTTATCTAGACATGCTACAGTAGCCTGCCAAGTCCCGGTTCGTATATCCAAGGTCAAGGTCACACAATTGGACTTAGAATTGCGTTTAGCAAAAATGTTAACCTACCTGTCTGTCTGTAACATCTCTAACTCAAGTTCCGCTTGGTTGATCCTTCCCATATTTAACCACAATGTTTATATAGATATGCTACAGTTCACCTGCCAAGTCCCGGTTCATATATCCAAGGTCAAGGTCACACAATTGGACTTAAAATTTGCGTTTAGCAAAAATGTTAACCTACCTGTCTGTCTGTAACATCTCTAACTCAAGTTCCGCTTGGTTGATCCTTCCCAAATTTAACCACAATGTTTATCTAGACATGCTACAGTAGCCTGCCAAGTCCCGGTTCGTTTATCCAAGGTCAAGGTTGCTTAATTGGACTTAGAATTTGCGTTTAGCATTTGCGTTAAGCAAAAATGTTAACCTCAATTTATGAGGAACACATTTTTGTAAGTCCACTTATTTACATAAAACTTTGCGATAAAGCTTTGAAACTTGGAACCCTTGTTCACCGTCACAACCTTCACCTGTAGGCATAAGTACATAACTCTGTCAAGCATTTTGACCGAATTATGCCCCTTTTTAACTTAGAATTTTTGGTTAAGGTTTTTGTTAAAGTCCATTTATTTACATAACCCTTTCAGATAAAGCTTTTAAACTTGGAACACTTGTTCACCATCACAAGCTTCGCCTGTAGAAAACAGTACATAGCTCTGTCCAACATTTTGACAGAATTATGCCCCTTTTTAACTTAGAAATTTTGGTTAAGGGTTTGGTTAACGTCCATTTATTTACATCACCCTTTGAGATAAAGCTTTTAAACTTGGAACACTTGTTCACCATCACAAGCTTCACCTGTAGGCAATAGTACATAACTCTGCCCAACATTTTGACAGAATTATGCCCCCTTTCAACTTAGAAATGTTGGTTAAGGTTTTGGTTAAAGTCCATTTATTTACATCACCCTTTGAGATAAAGCTTTTAAAGTTGAAACATTTGTTCACCATCAGAAGCTTCATCTGTAAGCAAGAGTAAATACAATGTAACTCTGTCAAGCATTTAGACACAATTATGGCACTTTTTAATTTAGAATTTTTGGTTAAGGTTTTTTGTTAAAGTATGCCGATTTACAACCTTGAAACTTGGTCGCAAAATTGGACTTAGAATTTGAGTTTAGCAAATACGTTAACCCCAGTTTATGTTGAACAAGGCCTCGACGGGCATATATTGTGCCCACAGGCACTCTTGTTACCATTGTCTGAGTTCTTATTTTGCATCTGATTCAAACTAAATGTTACCTTTCTGTTTGTGATATTCAGGTTGACACTTTGGTGGAGTGCAATAGACGGTTACAGCGGTCCTTACATATTCTTATAGTGATACAATGCTTGTTTCTCCTCATCCTGCTGGCCGGGTTTGCTCTGTGGTTCTGGTGGGATGTTGACAATGTGGACAAACACTTCAAACAGTGCACAGCAACTTAACATCATCCTTCTCCAGAATACTTGATAGAACAAATATACATGTGTACTGAAAAGGAAACTAATGAAATACCACCAAACATTACCAGTTGAAGGCTATTTGAGTATTTGACAAAAAACATTTTGACACTTTAAAAATCATATTTTACTTAAATTTACATATACTGAAAGCTATTTTTTCAGATGTATTTTCATATATCTTGTGTACATGTTGATTTATTGTTGATAATCTACAACCACTGTGTGCCATTTCTATCTGCTGAACTATGTGATCTATAAAGTGCCATGCAAATGTGAAAACGGGCACTTATTTCATTTACTGACAATAAATGAAGTATGTTGTTAAAAATATTGTAGAGGAAATGATGGCCAGAGAGATTGGTTTGTTACAGTATTATAGTGTGTTTTATTTCATTAGCAATTAGTAATTTTATAAAGGAAAACATGCATCCTCATTATTTAAGTATAAAAGAATAACCTGTTAAATACTCCCAAGTTTTAACCCTTTATTCCATAAATACATCTTTCTATGCCTTTGCAAGCAGAGTAGACCCAGATCAAACGGCCGTCTAATCCTGGTCTGCTCAGTTTGCTATTGAAATGAAATACATGTAGATCTGTTTCTCAAGTATCTGCTTTGGCAAAAATTTCATGTGTCAGTATGCCATGTTAAAAATTAATCTAATTAGTATTCATTTCTTTTGTGAATATTCATGGAGTAAAGGGTTAACAAAGGCTATCAAAATAATCATACATTTTGTAATGATGCAACAAAAGTTTTATAATTAGAATATACCCACCAACCAGATTTAGGACGAGATAGAAATCATAGAGAAATTATAACCATAGATTATACATGTACCATACTGTCCCTAATAAACGCCCCCTTACTGGGGGTGAGGGTCAATAAAACAACTTATAGTCTAATACCCTATAAAGTAACTGTTAAATAAAGAAAAATAGGTTTTTCAAATACACCTGTGTTTTAATTTAAACTTTATGGGGAGCTTTCTGCATTGCTTTTATTTTGCATTAAACAACTGTTTATGTACAAAATGCAAGAAGCTCCTTTTAGAAAATGTGGAGATAATACAGTATTTTGTTTCCTGCAGTTCAGTTATGGTTGTACGGTAAAACCTGTTTTAGGCGACCACTTACTGAATAAACATAGGATTCTTAGAAAGGTCAGAAGGCTGCTTAACCATCTACCTGTTCAATATCCATGTAAGAAATAATGACTTCATGAATAAGCTGATTTTTATAATGTAAACTTTTGAAGCGAATGTTTTGCTTTAACAAAACTGTAGAATCAGATCTATATTTATATATCATAAGCAAACTTTACAGAGCTGACCCTGATCAGATGGCTCCTACAGGAGCTGTCTGATCTAGGTCTAGGCTGTTTGCAAATGCATGAAAAGGCATTTATAAGTTCAAAAGGGTTAACCCTCTACCTGGCAGAGACACACTTTTACGCATTTGGAAACAAAGTAGACGCAGCTCTTGTATGTGCTGTCTGATCAGGTCTGCTTCGTTTAGGTCTGATCTGATTCTACAGTTTCTCTCTTAGTAGAATGTTATCTTGTTCATAATGCCGTTATAAAAAATCTGCAAATTAGTTCTTATACAGTCATTACTTCTGACATGAATATTCATTAGATAAAGGTTTAATACATGGGAAAAAATGTGGAAAAAGATAGAGGTCTTTCTGTATTACTTTCCCCTTGCATTAAGCTACATGTACTACCTTTTGTAAAGACTTCTAATTAAACTTCTTTAGTGTAGTCACTTAAGACAGGTTTTACTGAAGTTATACTTTTATACCGGTACTCACTTTGAATAAATGATAGAATCATATTCATTCATTCTCAAGCCAGGATATATTATAGTGTATATTATAGTTATGTTCTTCAGGTTTTGTTAAGGTTATTAGTGAAGACAGGAGTCTAGGAACAAACAATGTTACTTAAATATAAAAAATATATGAACCCCACACATATTTAACCTTCTTGGCTTGACAAACACTGTACACTTTAATCAGCTGTCTTCACCATAGCATCTGACAAGGTACTTGGTAAAACCATTTTAACCCATTCTCTCATAGGCTATTTTTAGATCCAACCTCTGAATAAACATTTGGAAAAGTAGCATTTTGAATTTTACTTTAGACAGGGAAAATTATAGAATAGTGTAGTTTTGAAACCAATGTGATTAATAGAGCATTTGCTCCTATGGAGCAAATGCTCTATTTATCACAATGGTTTTAAAAATGAGTCTCATAGAGGTGTCAGAAGGACTCAATATGAGGGAATGGGTTCAAGTAACTAAATGATGGGAAAATATGGCCAGCTGTAACCCTTTACCTGATGAATATTCATGTGACAATTAATGACGATATGAACATTATTTAGTTGAATTTTTATAATAGCATTTTTCTTTTGTCTTGGCAAAATATAATTTGAAGCAAACAGAGCAGATCCTGATCAGACATCTTCTACAATTGTATAATCTGGCTCTATTCTGTTTGCAAATAAAATGTGTCTTTCTATCGTGTAAATGGTTAGAATGTTGCTTATTTATGTACGTAATGAGGGGACATCTTTTGGGAGCTTGCTGCATTATGTTTCTTTTGTACCAGTCATAAAGGTTAATAATTAAGACTATTTCTGAGGGTTTTAACTCTATACAGGTTTTCAAGTTAAACTTTATTGTGTAAGCCTGTACAGATGCCATATTGAAAACATGGTAGCTGGACTTAGTCTGCACTGTTTGTAAAGTCCAGGTGGTAGTACTATTTGTGCAGGCTAGCTGCAATGGTTATTATGTTTATAAGCCCACCTGGATCTTGACCTCAGTTTCAGTAAACATTTGTCTGGAAATTTGTCCAGATGATATATCCTCAACCACTTTGGCTAGGATTTCCCAATTTCCAGATAGTTTCATGTTAAGAAGGTGGAGTGTCACATACTGCTTTGATGTCTCTGTGACCTTGACCATGACCTCAATTTTAGCAAAAGTTTGGAAACAATTGCCTCGACAATGTCTGAGCAACCTATTTGGTAAGGGTTTCCAATGCTACTTTGATGTCTCTATGACCTTGACCCTGACCTGACCTCAATTTTAGTAAATGTTTGTCAAGAAGTTTGTCTGAAAGAAGTTTTCTCAACCACTTGGGTTAGGGTTTCCAGTTGTTGTTTTTTGAAAGCATCTTTCAAAATGCCTTGCACTACTTTAGTGTCTCTGTGACCTTTACCCTGACTTTGACCTGAATTTAAGTAAAAGTCTGTCAGCATTTTTGGTCTAGATGATACCTAGACAACTGCTTGGGTTAGGTTTTTCAAACTTCTTGTGTGGATGCAAGTTAGAAAGGAATACTATTTACCCCACACCCCCATCCCACCCCACCCCACCCCACCCACCCCTATAGATATTCCCTACTAGTCCATGTTAGTCCACATCCAAACTCAGGGTTGATGATTTGAAACCTGTAGAAAGAAAGAATAGTCTCCGATGTGGAGGTGGAGGGGCATTGAATGGCTTTACATTACCTCTTGTTTTTTCATCAGCTTTACTTGACTGTATTTCATTTTTGTTATTATGTGAGCTTGATTAATTAACCATTCCCTTTTCACACATTGGCAAACAGAGTAGACCCAGATCAGATGGCTCGTATAGGAACCGTCTGATCAGGGTCTGCTCTGTTTGCTAATGGAATTTGATAGATCTGTTTCTTTAGTTTCTAAAATGACTACAATTTTCCACCTTCAATATTTCACTATAGAGCTACTTTCTCCATGAAAATTCAGTAGGTATTGAAATTTGAAATAAACATAAAACAGGGAAAGGGTTAACTCATGGTATGACTCAGCATCGCATTAGGAACCAACGGTACTATTCAATCTGATTGCACTTTTGTTTGTAATTTAACCCTTTCCTCCATAAATATGCCTCTGTAATAACCACTTCTTGAAAGCATTGTGATAAGTAGAGCATTTGCTCCTATAGGAGCAAATGCTCTATTTGTCACAATGGTTTCAAAAATTTTACTTTTCTCTAGTAAATGCTCCTTTTGGGTAGATTCATTCAAAGTGATTGGATCTAAAAATAGCCTATGGAGAAATGGGTTAACGAATATATATATATATATATACTTTTTATTTTTGAGAATGAAGTGAATAAAAATTTGTGCAAGACAAAAAAATGCTTGGAAGCATTAGTAGAGGATTCGTATTCAGATTGAACTATAATTTGATCATCAAACAGTTGCAAAGTCTTTGACACAATGGTTGATGTTATATGTGTGATAAGCTTGAGGTATCTGAATCTGAGTGAATTCTGTTATCTGACACTCACCTAACCAACATTAGCAAATAGTAATTTATATATCTGTCTTCAACATGGCACAAGAATGGGTACCACTGTTCACCCTTTGCATTATCATAAGAGTTGACTGATAATGATTTAACGTCAACTAGAGTTTTTGCATCTTTAATTCCCCAGCAGGTGATAAGTTGAACAGGATCCATACCTCATATTTTATCACAGTTTAAATGAGATGTGGGTCTGACAACTTTTCTCCTTTCTTGACACCATATAACCTATATAGTGTTGTGGTGCAGTAAAACTGAACTACTCACTCACTCTATTAACTACACTTATATAAATGGTTCTGTTTCACAGCATAAGTTGTTGACAGGAGCTAAAAATAGATTTGAAACAACTTCAGATACCTCAAGCTTATCACACATACAGCATCCACCATGGTATCAAAGACTCTGCAACTGTCATGTCCTGCTAAATTGCCGTCACAGGAACTATCTGCAGATGACCCTCTATCATTTTTATAAGCATGTAAATAGAGTTTTACAAACAATTTCTGTAAATGACATTTCCTAAACTGAGTGAAATATGACCAAAATTCACTGGATGATCCTTAGGTAGTTCAATGGTATAAGTATGAAAGAGGAGCTAAAGTGAACAAATTCTTTGAACGATATCTCTTATCCCTTTACCTGTTCAATATTCATGTAAAAAATAATGATATCATGAATATTTGTTAGCTGATTTTTATATTGTAAACTTTTCACTTGAATATTTGGCTTTGACAAAAACTGAAGAATTAGATATATATCGTTTCATAAACTAACAGAGCAGGCCCTGATCAAACAACTCCTAAAGCAGCCATCTGATCTGGGTATTTTTGCCAATGCATGGAAAAGCGTTTACATGTAGGAAAGGGTTGAACTGCTATATGGAACTTGATGGCCGTCTACCAAAGTTATTATATAAAGGATTCTAGTGTGCTGCATAAGTGTATTATTGGAGCTAAACTGCTGAAAGAAATTTGCTCAAATTAGGAATGATCCTTACATGGTCATCTATCTAAGTGAAACACAGGAGCCTGAACAATTTTAGTAGATGTACATAATAGAGGACTTGATCTATTAACCAGGTGGACAGTGTAGAGCCACCATAGCCCTCTTTTTAGCTCACCAGAGCACAAAGTGCTCAGGGTGAGCTTTTGTGATCGCCTGATGTCCGTCGTCCGTCGTCGTGCGTCGTGTGTCGTCCGTCGTCCGTCGTTCGTCGTCAACAATTTGAACCTTTAAAGTTCTTCTCCTCTGAATCTACAGGGGTCTCAGCTTTCATCTTTTGCACATAGCATCATATGTAGGTCCTCTACAAAAGTTATATAAATTATACCCCTGGGGTCAAAATTGGCCCTGCCCCAGGGGTTTTCAGCTTTCAATAGAAACATATAGTGAAAACTTTGAACATCATCTCCTCTAAAACTAGAAGGTCCTCAGCTTTCATATTTGGCACATAGCTTCAACTTCAGGACTTCTACAAAAGTTATATAAATTATGCCCCTAGGGTCAAAATTGGTCCCACCCCAGGGATTTCCAGTTTTTAATAGCTGACTGCGTAAACAGCCTATGGGATCACCAGTTATGCATAGGAAAAACTTTAAAAATATTCTTGTCAGAAACTACATGTCCCAGAGCTTAGATATTTGGTGTATAGATTTACTTAGCATAACTTTATGAGTTTTATAAGTATCATGGTTCTGGGGTTAAAATTGGCCCTACCCTGTGTGTATATACTTCTTTACACCAGAAATTACATTCTAAAGGTTTCTCCTTAATATCACTCTTAGCTGAGACCAGTCAGTGGGATTTCTTATATAATCACCCTTAGCCTGATCGGTAGAGTAGAAATTGTGTTTAGACAAATAACACACACTCATTTAAGATTGAGAAAACTGTGGATAATTCTCAAAATGCAGAATACTCTTAAAGCTTTTTTTCATACCTATGCCCTGCATTAAGCTACCAGCTATCTATATAGAGCATATCTGTTGTGAATTTCAGCTTAACTCTTTGCATGCTGGGTAATTTTGTCATCTGCTAAATTGTTGTCTGCAGCATATTCACAAGTTATCCTAACTACACACTTTCTTTCTGAGTTTTTCAGAAGTTCAGTCTCATTGACAAACAGTTCGGATATCAGATCAGGCACCACATTATGTTGGCCCTGATCTGGATCCAAACTGTTTGCATAGGTCATTAGTGGTGGGAGAATCCCACTACACACTTTCTTTCTAAGTTTTTCAGAAGTTCAGTCTCATTGACAATCAGTTTGGATATCAGATCAGGCACCACATTATGTTGGCCCTGATCTGGATCCAAACTGTTTGCATAGGTCATTAGTGGCGGGAGAATCCCACTACACACAGAAGTTCAGTCTCATTTACAAACAATTTGGATATCAGATCAGGCCCCACATTATGTTGGGCCTGATCTGGATCCAAACTGTTTGCATAGGTCATTAGTGGTGGGAGAATCCGCCTCTAGCATCCAAAGAATACAAGTTCCAGTGGTCTAATGCTCTATCCATTCTTTCACTACATTCTTTTAGCATCATGTTCAGGTCCTCTACAAAAGTTATATAAATTGTGTCCCTGGGGTCAAAATTGGCACCGCCCCTGGGGTGTTAAGTTTTCAATAGAAACATATAGTGAAAACTTTGAAAATCTTCTCCTCTTATTGTCTGGTGAGCGATGTCAGGGCCATTCTGGCCCTCTTGTTTCAAATAATTTTGTCTGGGCTATAATTTTATTATGCATTGCTGGATATAATTTGGCACATATTTTAATCATGAGTAGACAGTATGTTGTGCATGAATCATTACTCCAGCATCACTAGTAGTAATCAATGATTGTTTCTGAGCTATAACTTTCTTAGACTGATATTACACAGCACTTTGCCAGCATATGCTTTCAGTGTCCATGAGGAGTTACTCCATTTCTCTTTATTTAACGCATATAAACTCTTTTTCACGCCTTTGCTAACAGAGCCATATGACCAGGGTCTGCTCTGTTTGGTTATGGTTTAACCCTTTACTCCATGAATATACATGTACGAAATAACATTTTGAATACTAATTAGATTAATTTTCATAACAGCACATACATTTATATAAACAAGAATCTTTGGCCATGGGAGAAACTGTAGAATCATATCTATATTATTTCAGATCAGACAGTACTGCTCCTTTGCTTACTGACCTAAGAGTCACCAAACTTCATACAAATGTTTATTGGATAATGATTTGTTGTTGTGCATCTTAGGTTTAGATTATATAACACACCATGAACACTGGAGTTGAGAGTTATGGATTTTGTCTTAGTGAAAAAAAACCTTTACTCCATGAATATGCTTTTCTGAACCTTTGCAACAAATAAAAGCGAGATCAGATGGCTTTTTTTGAGCCATCTGATTAGGATCTGCTCTGTTTGCTTACAAAATAATATAGATGTGATTGTACACTTTCAGTTTCGGCTAAAACATCCTAAATTCATATATGTCCTTACAAAGATCCAGCTAATTAATATTCATGATGTCATTATTTCTTTCATGACAATTTTCACAGAGAAAAAGGTTAAGGCACTATTTGGCAATTGTGTGACACATACTGCTGTACTACATTCTTGTGTTAAATCAGTTCTTATTGTGTTACAACTGTGGAAGGTGGGCATCAGTGTCCTGTGGACACCACTTTGGTTGTGTATGGAAATACATCCTTATTTGATAATTCTTCCTTGTTAACCCTTTACTCCATAAATGAGCCTTTCTATGCATTTGCAAACAGAGTTGACCCAGATCAGATGACTCCTGTAGGAGCTGTCTGATAAGAGTCTGCTCTGTTTGCTAATGGGATAATATAGATCTGATTCTACAGTTTCTGCTTCGGTAAAAATTGGTAAAAATTGATGTATCATTTTAAAAGTTAGCATATTTAGTATTCATGATGTTATCATTTCTAACTTCATGGAGTAAAGGGTTAGAATAACTATCTTAACCCATTCCCTCATAGGCTATTTTTATACCCAGCCTCTTTGAATGAATCGACTGAAATGGAGCATTTACTAGAAAAAAAGGAAAATTTTAGATTTTTGGTTTTGAAACCATTGTGATAAATAGTACATGTGCTTCATAGGAGCAAATGCTCTATTCATTAGAATGGTTTCAAAAAGTAGCTTTTACAGAGGCGTCAAAAGTCATCAATATGAGGGAGTGGGTTAAAGTGGTTTTCTTTGTTATGTCAACTTATAGCTGACATGTAGGGCTCATGGGTGAGTTTGCTATAACTCATGCAAACAGTTTGGAATAAATGAGACGTTATGTGTTCAACTGGCTGTAAATATAAGAGAGAGTTACATTTTACTTTATTTATGATTACAGAAAGCATGAACATGTTTGTGCGAGTTACCTTTGTTAATTCTTGAGACTGTTTAATTATATGTTAAATGACTATATGTGACAGAAAGTGAGCATTATGCAGTCTGAAAAGGTGTCTTTGATGCTGATGTTAACATATACATTGTAATGTATACCAAAACCAATTGCACTATCTGAGATACAGTGTCTGGTCAGGTCAATGACATCATGAATATTAATTAGGTTAATTCTGAAAATGGTATATTTACTTATGAAAATTTTGCCAAAGCAGAAACATTAGAATCAGATCTATATTATTCCTTAAGCAAACAGAGTTCCTATAGAAGTCGTATGATCTGGGTCTACTGTTTTCAAAGGCATAGACAGGTGTATTTATGGAGTAAAGGGTTAAACTGTTTTATGCATTAACAGTATTATACATGTATTATCTGACCAGACCGTATCAAGGGAACTGCCACGTCTCTTCTGACAAGGTGGATGAGTTGGTCTACAGTTTACGAAGCTTCAAACAGAGTAAAACCTTTCTACAATAAACACTTAACCCTTTACTTTGTAAATTCCTTTGCAAACAGAGTAGACCCAGATCAGCCATCTGATCAGGTTCTGCTCTGTTTGCTTATGAAATTCTGCAGTTTCTGCCTTGGCCAAAACGTCCTGTATTCATATTCCATTATAAAAACTAATCCATTTAATATTCATAATGTGTTTATTTATTTTACAAATATTAGTAAATAAACATGAATGTCTGTAAGAGCAGGTGGTTGCTTTATGTAGAAAGAAAGTAAATGTAATGAAGAAAGCACCTAAGGGACGTTTCTGCGTAACTTTCATCATGCATTTACCCTTTCCTCCATAAATACCCGTTCTACGCCTTTGCAAACAGAGTAGACCCAGATCAGACGGCTCCTATAGGAGCCGTCTGGTCAGGTTCTGCTCTGTTTTTGCTTATGATATAACATATATATGAGTCTACAGTTTTTGCCTTGGCCAAAATTCCCTGTGTCTGTAGTGCTGTCATAACAATTAATCTAATTAATATTCATGAAATCATTATTTCTTACATGACTATTCATGGAGTAAAAGATTAAGGTACCACCGGTCTGACAAGCCAATCATTTTAATGGTTATTGTAGAGAGGTTTTATTGTACTTTTTCTGCAGCTCAGATATGGGAACAAAATATATTAATAAATGACATACATGTAAACTTGTTTATTCTGATTATCGATACCCACCCAAACATCTTGGTTTGATTTGCCACATATCCTAAAGGCTAACAATTGGACTTCTTTCAGTGACCATTATAGAGAGGTCTTACTGTATGCAGGTTTTGTTGAGATATGTTTTGTTTCATTAGTTTTAACCCTTTCCCTGAACACATTGATGTTTGGTATTGGTTGAAACTATATACATGTATAGAGATTGGATGGAGCGAACCGATCACAAGTTGTTTATAGATTAAATGATCTTGATTTATTAATATTATTGAATTATATATAAAATATTTAATGGTGACTATTGACTAGTGAGCTAGACTATTATGGCCTTAAGTAGGAATGTATCTTATTATGTCTCCCCCCATATTTATATGGGGGAGACATATTGTTTTCGTGAGAGTTGTCTGTCTGTCTGTCTGTCTGTCTGTCTGTCTGTCTGTCTGTCTGTCTGTCTGTCTGTCTGTCTGTCTGTCTGTCCGTCTGTCTGTCTGTCTGTCTGTCCGTCACACTTTTTGTCCGGACGATAACTTCAATATGCCTGATGCCAGTTGATTGAAACTTCATATATGGAAAGAGCATAATGAGAGGAAGTGTCATGCACAAGGTCCATAACTCTGGCTTTACTAATATAGGAGTTATTGCCCCTTGTAAAAAAAAATCACCCTTTTTTGTCCGGACGATTACTCCTATATGGCTCATGCCATTGGATTGAAACTTCATATATGGAAAGATCATGACGAGAGGAAGTGTCATGCACAAGGTCCATAACTCTGGCTTCACTAATATTGGAGTAATTGCCCTTTGTAAAAAATATCACAATTTTTTGTCCGGACAATAACTTCAATATGCCTGATGCCAGTTGATTGAAACTTCATATATGGAAAGAGCATAATGATAGGAAGTGTCATGCAGAAGGTACATAACTCTGGCTTCACTAATATAGGAGTTATTGCCCTTTGTAAAAAAATTCACACTTTTGTGTCCGAACGATAACTCCTATCTGGCTCATGCCATTGGATTGAAACTTCATATATGGAAAGATCATGACGAGAGGAAGTGTCATGCACAAGGTCCATAACTCTGGCTTCACTAATATTGGAGTTATTGCCCTTTGTAAAAAATATCACATTTTTTTGTTCGGACAATAACTTCAATATGCCTGATGCCAGTTGATTGAAACTTCATATATGGAAAGAGCATAATGAGAGGAAGTGTCATGCAGAAGGTACATAACTCTGGCTTCACTAATATAGGAGTTATTGCCCTTTGTAAAAAAAATCACACTTTTTTGTCCGGACGATAACTTCTATATGGCTCATGCCATTGGATTGAAACTTCATATATGGAAAGATCATAAAGAGAGGAAGTTTCATGCACAAGGTCCATAACTCTGGCTTCACTAATATTGGAGTTATTGCCCTTTGTAAAAAAAATCACAGTTTTTTGTCCGGATGATTACTCCTATGTGACACATGCCATTGGAGTGAAACTTCAAACATGGAACGATCATGATAAGAGAAAGTGTCATGCATAAAATCCTTAACTCGAGCTTCAATAAATTTAGAGTTATTGCCCCTTGTACATTTGTTTAATTCTTTCTTGTCCGGACGATAACTCCTACATGGCTCTTGCCATTGTATTGAAACTTCATACATGGAAAGAGCATGATGAGAGAAAGTGTCATGAACAAGGGCCATAATTCTGGCTTCAATACTTTTGGAGTTATTGCCCTTTGTTACATTTTTTGGCCGATCAATAGCTCTTGTTCGACTGATGCTATTGGAATGACATTTTATTTTTGGAAAGAGCATGATGAAGGTAGGTGTCATGCACAAGGGCCAACTTGAAAAATGTAGTGTGGAAAGTGCATAATGAGGGGAAGTATCATTCATCAAGACCACAACATTTTTAGTGATTTCCCTTTACATATTGTTTTTATTAGAGGGGAGACATCCGTTTTTGTGACAAAAACCTCTAGTTTAATTATAGGTCCACTGAACGGCACTTGTTTGTTGAATTTGATTTTGGACAAACGGTAGTTAGCCAGAGGCATTGAAAGTTGTTCCCTGTCGGTGAGACACTTCATTTTATATTTTCCCGGGCAGTTGTACTTCTCTACTACACCAGAGCACAGGTGCTAGGCGTGTGGCCATTTCACAAATACTGCTTATAAATACCTTCAAATACGTTTAGACATCATAACTTGACATTTTTTTTTTTATAATGTCAAGTTATGATGTCTAAACGTATTTGAAGGTATTTATAAGCAGTATTTGTGAAATGGCCACACGCCTAGCACCTGTGCACCAGAGCAGTAATTGGGCTCTCCTTTACAGATCTAAGTGACTTATTTCTCTGTTATATGTAGTAAATGTGTTGACATTAGTATATAATCCCTCCAATTATAGGCATATGTTCCTTCTATTTCTTTGTTTTCAGCGTTTTTCGAAATCCTTCTATTTCTATCTTCAACGTTTTCTTTCTTTATCTATAAGTTCCGCAAAATCACTTCCGCGTTTTAGGCAGACTCACGCCAATTTGCACGAGGAAATAACAACAGTATACACCGGCGGCAAGGTAAACAAAAAACCCACCCGCATATAGGCCTAACTTCCGGTTGTTTCCTAACCAGGACAGGCTTAAGTTGTTCAATTGTAAAAGTTTTGTAAAAGGGATTATGCGGTTGCTTTGTATTAAAGAAATTTCTCAAAAGTTTGGTTGACTAAACACTACTCCGGGCGACACGTTAGTTAAATGATCGTCGAGGCAGATTGAAAACGGTGTCGAGGTAATATTATCATCGGATACTACCAGTAGTCTACATTTTGTCTTCTAGTCGCATTGCAAATCTTAAAATTGATACGAATCAACGAATAACGAGTAATTCATGAATGCAAAAATTGCATTGAATATATTTAAAATAGACCATTAGCTATACAAAGACAAAAGATAACGGCATAGCTGAAAGTGACTTTGAAAAAGCACAGGCACTAAATGAGCAGTTCACTAGTGTTTTCACTGAAACAGTCTATCAGTCCGTACCTCATGAATTTCCAAATATCCCGAGAATGGACAAAATATCTGTATCTGTTAACGGTGTTCAGAAATTGCTTGAGGGTTTAAATGCTTCTAAAGCAATGGGACCAGATGAAATTCATCCGAAGATACTTAAAGAACTATCATTTGAACTATCGAGTATCTTAGCTCACTTATTCCAACAGTCCTTAGATTCAGGATCTATACCACATGATTGGAGTCTTGCAAACATATGTCCACTTTTTAAGAAAAATGATAGAACCATTCCAAGTAATTACCGCCCGGTATCACTTACATGTATCTGCTGTAAACTGCTGGAACACGTAGTATGCTCTAATTGAATGCAACACTTAGATGAATACAATATCATATCTGATAGACAACATGCTTTTCGTAAATATCACAGCTGTGAAACCCAGTTGATAAATGTTTTAGATGATTGGCAAAAGTCATTAGATAACAGACAACAGGTCGATGTCTTTGTTCTTGATTTCGAAAAAGCGTTCGACACTGTTCCGCATGAATTACTTAAATCTAAATTGTATAAATATGGAGTTTCCCAACAAGTTTTGAATTGGATTGATGCTTTTCTCAGCAACCGTAGGCAAACAGTAGTGGTGAACGGTACGAGATCGGATGATGCACAAGTCAAGTCAGGTGTCCCTCAAGGAACAGTTTTGGGACCCATATTATTTCTCATACATATATAAATGATATAGCTGAATGTGTAAAATCTGAGATCAGACTGTTTGCTGATGACTGTGTATGTTATAGAGAAATTCAAACCAGTAATGATTGTGTTCTCTTGCAAAATGATATTAATAACCTGGGACAATGGCTAAGAACTGGGGAATGAGATTTCAACCAGTAAAATGTAATATGATGAGATTAAGTAGGAAGCAGAACATAATTTTGTCAGACTATACTCTAGACGGAATAACACTTGAATTCCTAGAATCTATAAAGTATTTAGGGGTTAATATAACAAACACACTGGATTGGAATAAGCAAATCCAGGAAGTCTGTAACAAAGCATACAGAACTTTAGGTCTTCTTAGAAGAAATTTGTCTTTTTGTCCACAAAATGTTAAACTGGCAGCATATAAATCACTTATCAGGCCGGTAGTAGAATATGCCTGTACGGCTTGGGATCCACATCAATCAGGTTTACAGGAAAAATTAGAACAGGTACAGAAGAAGTCAGTAAGATTTATCACTTCAAATTATGTGTATGAACCAGGAATTATGACTGGTCTCCTAAATGAACTTGGATTAGAACCGCTAATGGTCAGGAGAAAGAGAAGTAGAATAATCTTGTTTTTCAAAGGCTTGAATGGACAGGCAGAAATTCCGACAGAAAATCTATCATCCCCAAAACGTGTAACTAAAAACATGCATAAATATCATTACAATCATATTTACGCTCGAACAAACAGTTATAAATTTAGTTTTTTTCCTAGAACTGTGAGAGATTGGGATAGCTTAGACAAAGGTCTCATGGAAAGCATTTCCATTGACTTCAAAAAAGATTCCACAGTATCTTTTATTAACGGAATAAAAAAAACATATGTAAAATCTTACGACGCATGCGCAGTGTACAAGTGTCGAAAGACGTGTCACTGTAAAATATCAAGATCAAGATCAAGAGCTACAAATAAGGGTGCGTACCCAAATATGCTGTGACGCGCATCAGTCTATGTCCCCGTAGAGAATGGGTTTGACTTTATGGAAGAGAGATAGATAGATAGTCTAGATAGATACTAAAATACCAACCCTATACTGAGATAGATACTAAAATACCAACCCTAAACTGTGACCACTCTCGAGACGATTCTAAAGAATGGTCACAATATAGGGTTTGATGGAGAAATAAAGGAGTTATTCTTGAAAATGTTTTAATTTACGCGTCTTATCTGGAGCTCAGGCTATGCACTGACACATTTTCGATGTACACGTTTTACCCTGTCTATATTTTGACACTGTGACAGTAGGCATAGATAGATCTGTCAGTATCTATAGTAGAGAGTAATTTTGCACTAAAACCATTTCGTACCAAGCTATGAATTATTATGCTCAACACAATGGGATGTTTTGTCAGTAAATTTAACTTTGAAAAGTTTAAGCCAGCTCCACACACTAGTCCACTAGTATGATGTACACTATCAATAGCTATCACACATATTGGCAGATATTTGGTCATGCATCACTTTATAGTCGGGTAGGACTACTTCAAGAACTTGCCATCAAGAAAGAAGATTTATGTCCCTTTGATTCAGAGGATATAGAAATGATAGCATCAAGAGCAAGAGCATCTGGGTTTATTTATTTTTTATTTTTTTCAGAATTTTAGCAATGGCTATGATGAGACGGAGAGTATCGTCGGGTCAATATAAATGCCAGGTTGTGACAGGGACAATCATCATACTGCTCATTATCTACTCTAGGCACCGTAACTGGTTTGTTAACGAGGTAACACAGTCTTACCTGATACTCATGTAGACTTCAGACCAACTATCAGAGTGTTTGGATAGAGTCTCCTCTGTTTGACTCTTTTCCCACATTTTCACACTTTGCAAACAGAGTAAACCCAGATCAGATGGCTCCTATTGGAGCCGTCTGCTAAGGGTCTGCTCTGTTGGCTTATGAAAGTATACTAGATCTGACTTTGCAGTTTCTGCCACTACAAAATACTCCAGTGCACATATACCATTGAAAAAATTAAGTCAATAAATATTAATGGTGTCATTATTTCTAACATGAATATCATGCAGGTAATGGGTCAATAGTCATCAGTATCTGAAGTTTCTGTATTTGTTTAATTTTACCAACACTGTAGACCTCGATCAGATGTCACATTCGAAAGTAAATACTGGTCAGGTCTGAGTTTAAACTTTTACAAAGAGCTTGTAGCTTGACACATCCTTGACATTAACACTTTGCTTGCTAGCGACATACATGCATTTATGATTAGTTGTGCAAACAGTTTGAATCACTTAAAAATCACTTAGCCCCTCACAGCTGTGCTTTGAACCCCAGTCTGGACCACAGGGGCAAGACACGTTTGAGTTTCTATACATTTATATAGAATATACATATACTGACTCAAACGTGTCTTACCCCTGTGGTCTGTACATGTGGATTTTTCATGTGAGAAAGCCGTTCAGGTGGCTTGTAATAGGTTGGTAGTTCTACCAGGATGCTTTTCCTTGCACAAAACAATGCAATTTGTTCAGTGTTAACTGGATGTGTCAATGTGACTGAAATACTGTTTACCCTTTCCATTATACCAACACTTTTTCATGCCTTTGTAAACAGAGTAGACCCAGATCAGACAGCTCCTGCAGGAACCATCTGATCAGGTCAGTCTGCTGTTTTTACTTATGAAATTATAATTGATCTGACACTAAATATTCTACCAATTCTAAAGCATCCTATTTACATATGCCGTTATAAAATTTCAGGTAATAGATATTAATGATGCCATGATTTTTACATGAATATCCAACAGGAGAAGGGTTAAAGCAATGTTAATTCCAATTTACAAACGAGCAAATATGCATATTAAAGTTGGATAGATCTGGTTGAATCAATTATTTTGTACAAGTATTTCCATCAAGCAATGGAGTAAGATCTTTTATCCCTTTACTCCCATAGATATGCTTTTCTACACCTTTGCAAACAGAGTAGACTGTAAGAGTCGTCTGATCAGACTCTGCTCTGTTTGCTTATGTTATGATATAGATATGATTCTACAGATTCTGCCATGGCCAAGTATTCCTTTCTATTATAATAATAAATCTAATTAATATTTATGATGTCATTATTTCTTACATGAATTCTCATGGAGTAAAGTGTTAAATTAGAGAATATTATTATGGTTTATCCTTTGTGTTTTTATACAGATTTTAATTCCCCAGTACCATCTGTTGGACTTATATCCAGACAATAGCAGAGGTCCAGATAATTAAGATGTGTACATTTAAACGTTTTAAAGAATAGCTCTTATTTCTCTACCAGTCCCCGTTCTGTGACCACTCTTTAGAATCGTCTCTTTGAGACGATTCTAAAGAGTGGTCACAGTATAGGGTTTTGTAGAGAAATGACAATTTTAGTATTTGGGTATGCACCTTTATCTGTAGCTCTGTATAGCTTATCTTTTGTATTTTCATACAGATCTTAATTCCTCAGTACCAACTGTTGGACTTACGGAAATATCCAAACATTGGTATTACCGCAGCTGAAGCATTTCCAGTAAGTGGAGATCATCGTATTCCAAAGATTATTCATCAGACATGGAAAGATGAGAATATTCCAACTGAATATGTCAACTGGGTAAATACCTGGATAAGGAATCATCCAGACTGGACGTACATGTTCTGGACAGATAACTCTGCACGGCAATTTATACGGGATAGATATCCACATTTACTTTCAACCTTTGACACTTATTCGGAAAATATACGCAGAGCAGATGCACTGAGGTACATTATATTGTATGAATATGGTGGTGTGTATGCAGATTTGGATATGGAAAGTCTACGACCGATGGATGAAATATGTCGAAAATATTCTTGTTTTCTGGCACAAGAGCCTTATGAACACCCAATTTTGGATAAAAACTCAGAAAATCTCACAATCAATGCATTGATGGCATGTAGAGCGAAGCATCCTTTCATGAAGCGGCTAGTGGACAACTTATCAAAGTTTTCACATATGTGGAGTGTTATGGATAGTACTGGACCACACTATATGACATTACACTACAGAAACTATATTCAGGAAATGAAGCTGGACCCTTCTCACAATAATAGTGTGTACCTTGCCCCGGCCGAATATTTTATTCCGTCCTTAGACCCAGTAAAATTTAGATTCATGAAAAAATGGTGTTATGACTTCTCTGAAAAATCTTATATTCAGAAGAGGGCTTGCTTGACTTTGAAACACAAGGGTCTTGAAAGAAAGCCACATTCATTTTCCTTCACAAATCATCACTGGTCACATACATACTTCACAGATCACTTTTCATTACAGAAGCCTGTGAGTGTTTTTGAAATTTTTCCCAGGACAAAGATTTACCAATCTTAAAAACGTAACTATTAGTTCTCATTAGTCATTGTCAACAGAGCTACAGTTAAAGGTGCGTACCAGAGTTCTAAAATCGTCATTTCTCCACCAAACCCTATACTGTGACCACTCTTTAGAATTGTCTCGAAGAGACAATTCTAAATAGTGGTCATTGTATAGGGTTAGGTGGAGAGAATAGTGAAATAGCTATTCTTAAAATTGATTAAATTTAAGCATCTTATCTGGGCCTCAGTGTTAATTTAAATTTATAACACAGATGCCCAGATAAGATGCTTAAATTCAATCGATTTCAAGAATAGCTATTTGACTATTCTCTCCACATTCATTGCCAGCCTATTTATCTTATTTAAACTCTTATTTATTTGATTTTTTGTCAAATGCATTGTATACACGTATTTCATTCAGTTCTCTCAAAAAGTACAGATTATCTCTGACATCAATGGTATGTATTAGATAGTATCAAACATGAAGCTGAAGCAGGATTGGTTTCTTTGCTGTTCCCACACTGATAACAATCAGGATTTTTTAGGCTAACTGATTTTTAGTAGTACATTGTAGATGGTTCAAAAGTGTTGAGGACAACGGTTATATATTAATCATTTCCCTAATGAATATTTGTACATGATTTGGGCACTTTTTATGCCCCCCCCCCCCCATCAGATCGGGGGGGGGGGGGGGCATATTGTTTTTATGCTGTCTGTCTGTTTGTTTGTCACCAACTTTAACAATGGGCATAACATTGGAGCCAGTACAGATAGAGACTTGATATTTGGCATGCATATGCGTCTCATAAAGCCGCATAATTTGAGGGGTGACATGTCAAGGTCACCCTTCAAGGTCAGAGGTCAAATATTTAGGTCAAATCACTGATTTTAACATTGGCCATTACTTTTGAATCAGTAGAGATAGAAACTTGATTTTTGGCATGCATGTGTATCTCATGAAGCTGCACATTTTGAGGGGCGACATGTCAAGGTCACCCCTCAGGGTCAAAGGTCAAATTGGGTGAGGGGGCATAGCATTTCACAAACACATCTTGTTGAATATTCATCAACTTAATATTTATAATGTAAAATCTTTAGAGGGATATTTTGGCTTGGCCAAATTCTGTAGAATCAGATCTATATAATTCAGTTAGCAATCAGAGTAGACCCTGATCTTACTTGAACCGTCAAATCTGGGTCTTCTCTGTTTGCATTAAGGCATTTATGGGGGAAAGGGTTAATTTACTCCAATGTTCTGATACCAGATACTGGTACACAGCTAGGATAAAATCTTTATAAACCCTTACCTTCATGTAAACACTTTTTCATGCATTTGCAAACAGAGTAGACCCAGATCGGACTTATGTAGGACCCATCTGATCAGGATCTTATCTGTTTGCTTAGGAAATTATATAGATCTGATTCTATACTTTTTTTCAAAGCAAAAACTGCCCTTGAAAAATTGTTTTACTTTCACCTTGCTTTAAACAGCCACCTTCCCTAAATATCAACTAAATGACACAATTTTGTGGTCGTTATAGAGAGGTTTTAATGTAGAATACAATCAAAATAATATATACTATTTCTGTGATTTGTTACTTGTTTTGTTCTGGATGTCATTTATGTTACTGTCTATAAGTTTAATTTATTGGTATTAATCATTTATGTGCTGATAAGAAACTAGGAATCTAATTTATATTTTGTACATGATTGTTCTCCTATTTGATTGTTGTCTTTTATTTATTATCTGATACAAATAGTCTTAACCCTTCACTCCATGAATATTTATGTAAATTACAGACATGAATATTAATTAGATTAACTATTTTGATAGTACATGAACACAGGAAGTTTTGGCTATGGCAGAAAGTGCAGAATGCTTGAATCCTATCTATATTATATCATAAGCAAACAGAGCAGACCCTGATCAGACGACTCCTCTAGGTGTCATCTGATCTGGGTCTTCTCTGTTTGCAAAGGCATAGAAAGGCGTACTAATGGAGTAAAGGGTTAATATCATGCAATTTTCATATGTGCTGTTACTTTTATATATAATGTTTCAATTTTTGAATGCTTGCCATTGTGTTACATGTTAATAGTACAGTATAACCTCTCTATAACAGCCACTAAATTACATCAAGTATTTGGTGTTAAAGGCAGGGGGCTGCTTTAAAGCAAGGTGGAAGTAAAACAGAACGCTCCTATAGGAGTGTTCTGTTTTACTTTCACCTTGCAGCCACCTGCCCAGAATACCAACTAATTAACACAATTTAGTGGCTGTTATAGAGAGGTTTTACTGTATAAAAATATTCATATGTATCGTTAAATACACAATTTGATTTTACACAAATGAATGCAGGAAATGAGTACAATAGTAGTTGCAAACAGTGTAGACACAGATCAAAGGGCTTCTAAAGGAGCCATCTGGTCAGAGTCTTCACTGAATGTCATTCAAAATCCACTAGCAAATGTAGGCCATTCACAGTTGTGAATGTCATCATAGTCAAGTCATGATCAAACTTAATTGAGAAAATGTACCTGACAGACTTCATCAGCCTTAAAATTGTTGCTGTTTGTGTTTCTGTGTAGGGTTTCTTTGAAACTTGATTTAACCATTTCCTCCATAATACGCCTTTCTATGCCTCTGTAAAAATCACCTGTTGATACCATTGTGATAAATAGAGCATTTGCTCCTATAGGAGCAAATGCTCTATTTATCACAATGGTTTCAAACTACAAAATTCTAGAATTTTCCTTTAATGCTCCTTTTCAATAGATTTATTCAAAGTGGGTCTTAACCCTTTCCCTGTTCTATATTTATTCAAAATTTCAATACCTCCTGTATATTCATTAACAAAATAGTTATAAAGAAATATGGAAGGTGCAGCATTGTAGACATTTTATAGGGCAAAGAAACTGATCTATCAAATTCTATTAGCAAACAGAGCAGACCCTGATTAGACGGCTCCTCTAGGAGCCGTCTGATCTGGGTCTACTCTGTTTGCAAATGCGTGAAAACACGTTTATATGAGGGAAAGGGTTAAATAGCCTATGAGGGAATGGATTAAGTCATTTGATTTGAGACAATGGGTTCAGAAAATTAAACATATACAGCTAGAGCTGTAACGATACGATAAAATATACAATACCTGTATACTGCAATATACAGAATAATCTTAATAACTCAATCTCTAAAACAAGTATTATAACTTGTCTTTCAGATAGATGGCAGCTTAATGCAAGGTGAAATGGCTTTCACCCAGTATTAATCAGCCATCCTATCTACAAAGATCTTAATTCTTCTGTATCAAAATTCCAGTTTAACACTTTCCCTGTTCTATGTTTATTACAAATTTCAATATCTACTGAATATTCATGGACAAAATAGTTATAATGAAATATGGGAGGTGGAACATTGTTGTCATTTTAGAAAATAAAGGAACATCTAACTAATTCCATAAGCAAACAGAGCAGACCCAGATCAAGACAGCTCCTATAGGAGTCATCTGATCTGGGTCTACTCTGTTTGCAAAAGCGTGAAAACATGTTTATATGAGGGAAAGGGTTTAAGAAGTCTTATTGTAATTTGTTTCTTGGAATTCCATTTGGGTACATTGTTTACAAAGATTATTATTATTAAAGCACCGTCGGTGTAATTATACTACATGTACAGTAAAAACCTCTCTTATAACAGCCACTAAAATGAATATAGTTGGTATTTAGGGCAGGTGGCTATTTAAAGCAATGTGAAAGTAAAACAGGATGCTCCTATAGGACCGTTCTGTTTTACTTTCACCTTGCTTTAAGCAGCCACCTGCCTCTAACACAAAATACTTGATTTAATTTAGTGGTCATTATAGAGAGGTTTTGTTGTACTTTTTCGTACTTTGTTAATGTTTTTTTTAATCCATTTCATGATGTGAAGGGAAACCTCTCTACAATCCACTCGAAATCGAACTCTTGATAGTAAAACAGGTGGTAGCTGTAACCATAATGAACATTTTTTTGCATGAATTGATAACTTCATGAATATTCATTAACCTAAATTTTTATAAATTGTTGGCTTACAGAATAACTAAAGGAACGGAGTTATATAATTTCATAAGCAAATAGAGCAAACCCTAAACAGATAGCTCCTACAGGAGCCGTCTGATCTGGGTTTACTCTGTTTGCAAAGGCCTGAAAAGGCTTTTATATGAAGGGAAAGGTTAATACAAGATGAACTCTATACTGAAATCTCTCACAGATGTCTGCTTCTGAGTTATTCTCTGAGATATCCCGGACCTAAATGTTTGTAAAACTAAATTGTAGAATTATAACATAGTTGTAGACAAAGGATGGACACTTTCTACAACTTACTCTTTTGGTACCTGTAGTTTTAGTTGACTTCCCCATCAGATCGGTTGTTACAGTTTCAATGATATGCATCAATTGTTTTCTACTAGACAAAATGAAATGTGTTTTGGAAGCGTTACCTCCCTTCCCTCAGCGCCTTTCTTATATCATGACCGGAGTGTGTATTGTCTTGCAGGTAAAAGTGAGAGCAAATACTGCTGGTTATCCATTTACTCCATACATTTATACGCATTTGCAAACAGAGTAGACCCAGATCAGACAGCTCCTGAAGGAGCCATCTGATCAGGGTCTACTCTATTTGCTTCACGTACCGTCTGATCTTGGTCTACACTGTTTGCTTATGGAATAATATAGATATGATTCTACAGTTTCAGCTATGGTCAAAATTTCCTTGTCCATGTGCCATTATAAAAAATAATCTAATTAATATTCATGAAGTCATTTTCTACATGAATATTCATGGGATAAAGTGTTTATATGTACTGTTGACTAACTTAATGCATGCTGGCTTCATTCATCACGATTGTGAATGGACCTTACTTTCGGAAGAACTTTGATGAAAATGGAATGTAATTATAACCCCCCCCCCCAAATCACAAGAACGAGCTGTAAGTCATATAATAAAAACTCTCTAAACTGGACGTTCAATTTAGTATAAATATCGGTCTTTGAGGCAGGTGGCAGCTTAATGCAGGGTGAAAGTCATGCAGACAACTCCTCTAGGAGCTTTCTGCATAGCTTTCATCCTGCATTAAGCAGCCATCTGCGTAAAAGTATCAACATTTTTCTCTGCAGGAGTTCCTGTTTGAAGGGGTTTTTCTGTATACTTGAAACAGCTTGTCTATATGTCTGTCTCGCTCTGTGTGTGTGTGTGTGTGTGTGTGTGTGTGTGTGTATGTGTGTGTGTGTGTCTCTCTCTCTCTCTCTCTCTCTCACGCTTTCCCTCCCTCTCTCTCTCTCTGTCCATCTTTCCCTCTCTCTCTATCTTTGTTGCTTCTCTCTCTTCTCTCACACATAAGTATGGCCCTGTACATTTATAAATACATAATTGTGCGAACAGTACTAATATCCAAAACCTCAGACTGGAATAGGATCAAAATTAATCTGAGTAATAAATAGTAAGTGTTCTGTATGCTGACCGCAGGGGTTTCGTGATCTTTTCTTTTACATGGTTATGACCCTTACATTTTTTTTATTTTACAGTTCAGTGCACGAATAAATTCTTGTGAACAATAAATGTATCTCCGAATTCTCAGGCTGGAATAGGATGGCACTTCACAGGAGTGATTTATAGCAAGTCTAGTGATGTATGTTGTAGGCAAATGTTTTCAGGACTGTTTCACAGAGTTCTACCCGTTTTATTAGCTCGTCTGTTTCGAAGAAAAGTCGAGCTATTGTGATCACTGGGTCGTTGGCGATGTCGTTGTCGTCGACGTGCAAACACTTTAATGTAGCTCATTACTTGAAACTTACAAGAGGCAGCATCATGAAACTGCATAGGTTAGTAGATCTCACTGAGGGGAAGGCCCCTTCATAAGAACCGTTAAGTCTTCATGTCAAAATTTTAGAGTTATGCCCTTTATTGTTTTCGGTAGCGGGTTCGAGCCTCACCTCGGGCAGATTTTTTTTCTGCAAAAAGTGAGTACATTACATTTTCCTTGTTTTAAGCATATTTATTATTTCAAGAAACACTATCATCCCACTTTCCACAGAAAAAATGCGTGTCATTTCATTACATTTTCCTGGTTTTAAGCAAGATAAAATAAAAAAAGTACTTCAAAAGACATACACCATAAAATACTTCAAATTTATGTATATAATAAAATATATGATATATAATAATATATTCCTGAAAAATCAAGTACAAAAAATAAAAGATGTAAAAAAAATGACTTCAGTTAGATTCGAACCTGTAGCCGCGTGTTTGACAGGCGAAGATCATTCCACTGCGCCACTTTAGGCCGTATATTGGTCTCACAACGCATAATCCATGTATTGGTATGTATATATGGTAATCGAATTCATCCGAGTATAGCCGGAAACGCTAACGGAATTAGATGAGTCTCAGTTTAAAATGGTCAAGTAACAAATATACTGATTATCGTAATAACAACACTAATAATAAACTTAATAATAATAATAATCAATAATGATAATTATTATAATAATAATAACAATAATAGTAAGGTTCTGCGGCGTTCGTGTGTCCGTACGAGCCCAGAAATCATACTTTATAGAAAAGTCATTTTCATTCAGTTGTTGGCTGAATTTCGAAGATAGGCTACGTAACTCCCATAATACATGCATTAATCCAGTTAAAGGGGGAAACCGCAACATTTTTCAAAGAAATATTGTTTCGTCCATTATTATCTGATGTGATAGTTAACACAATTCTGACTTCAGATCTGCACTCAGCATACCGAAATGCATAACATATATATGAAATATGTGAATTTAAACAAAATCGGAGACAAAAAGTTTTTTTCCAAAAAAATCGCTAAAAAAACCCCAACACTTTTTGTCTTCGATTTTGTTTAAATTCACATATTTTATGTATTTCAGTATGCTGAGTGCAGATCTGAAGTCGTCAGAATTGAGTTATCAAATCAGATACAACAGTTTTTAATGGATTAAAAAAAATGTTTTTTACCGAAAAAAAAAGTGTCTTCGATTTTGTTCAAATTCACATACATGTACATGTATTTTATGTATTTCGGTATGCTGAGTGCAGATCTGATGTCAGAACTGAGTTATCACACCAGATAAAAATGTTTTTGATGGTTAATAGACGAAAACATTACCCGGCGTGTCCCTTTAATTGGATTCATGCATGTATTGTGGGAGTTACGTACCTATAAAATTGAGCAAAAACTGAACGAAAATGACAACCTTTTATACAATAAGAATTCTTCTGAGCTCGTATGAACACATGAACACCCCAGAACCTCTGTGACTATACTATACTATACACGTAGTGTAATGTGAAATATGATTACTCGTCTGTATGGAGGAAACGCTTCAGTAGTTTGCGGAGCCCTCCACAGATTCCTCACCGTTTTGGCTCGAATCCCGGTCTATACATTAAGATTTATCATGTGAGGAAGCCTTCCGGTTGACTTGCGGTAGGTCGGTGGTTCTACCCGAGTGACCTCCTGTGCACGAATCAATTGAATTTGTTCTGTGCACGGAAAGATCTCTAGGGGTCTTTCTCCACCTATAGTTCGCTGGACATCGCGATATGACTGAAATACTGTTATCTAAAGCGACGAAAAATCGATATAAACAAACAAATAAACCCTTACTGAGACGCCAAGTTACACTGCGACTTTTTATTATCCAAACTATTTGAAGCGGATATCGCATATGAGTGGATGTTTTTATTCCATTGCTTCATATAACACCTTTTCGCGCATTTGAAAACATAGTAGATCCAGATCAGAGGGCTCCTATAGGAGCCGTCTGATCAGGGTCTGCTTTGTTTGCTAATTGAATTTCATGAATCTGTTTCCTTTAGTTTCTAAATTGGCCACAATGTGCCTCCTTTTATATGTCATTAAAACTATTTTCCCTATAAATATTCAGTAGGTATTGAAAGTTGGACTAAATATAGAACAGTGAAGTGTTAAATGCTTTCAGGTCATATAACATGTATTGTATCAGAGGTACATGTATAGTGTATAACATGTATTGTATCAGTGTTGTATTGTATAACATGTATCAGGGGTATATTGTATAACATGTATTGTATCAGGGGTATATTGTATAACATGTATTGTGTCAGGGGTATATTTATAATATGCATTTTATCAAGGGTATATTGCATAACTTGTATTATGTCAGGGGTGTATTGTATATTATTACCAGTCAGAGTAAATCCTTGGAATTTGATTGGTCAGTTTGCCAAAAACTGCCGGGGTGTACAGAACCGTATTCGGCAGCTTCCACGGAGAATACAGAATTTGACGCGTGACGTTATTCGTTTTGTTTTTGTTTTTAGCGTCGATTCGAATTTTCATATCGTCCTTACTCCATTAATTCTGGACAGATTACGACCAAATAATCGATAATAAACGTAAAAACTGTTCCTCACATGGTCCTCAGCTTCTCAGTAAAACGTGTAATCGTTTAAACTCAAATGTTTACAAGTGAAGTTTGAATTCCTCTTTCGGAATTGCTCTGAGACGACGTCGTGTTTGCTCTGTGATGACGTCATGTTTTCCTTGTCATGTCGTCATATAATTAGAGATCTAAAGTCAGCAAAATAAGAGTTGTTGGTTTCTAAATTCGGTAAATCGGATCTCTGACGGGTAATAAATTCGTTACACGGTAATTTGGCAGGGTGTACGGGCTGGTATGACCGGGTTAGATCACGTATTTCCTTCGGCTAACGCCTCAGGAAATACGGGTTCTAACCCGGTCATACCAGCCCGTACACCCTGCCAAATTTCCGTGTAACTAATAACATGTATTGTGTCAGGGGTATACTGTATAACATGTATTGTATCAGGGGTATATTGTATAACATGTATTGTATTAGGGGTATATTGTATAACATGTATTGTGTCAGGGGTATAGGCTATTATTAGTTACACGGTTATTTGGCAGGGTGTACGGGCTGGTATGACCGGGTTAGATCCCGTATTTCCTGAGGCGTTAGTCAGAGATCCGATTTACCTATTTAAGAAACGAACGACTCTTATTTTGCTGACATTAGATCTCTAATTGTATGACGACATGACAAAGAAAACATGACGTCATCACAGAGCAAATATGACGTCGTCTCAGAGCAATTTCGAAAGAAGAATTGAAACTTCACTTGTAAACATTAACGGTAACACGTTGTACTGATAAGTTGATAGTGTTAAATTGAGGAACGTATGAGGTACAGTTTTTTACGTTTATTATCGATTATTTGGTCGTAATCCATCCAGAATTATTGGAGTAAGGACGATGTGAAATTTCGAATCGACGCTAAAAATAAAAACAAAACGAATGACGTCACGCTACAAATTTGAATAATTCTGTATTCTCCGTGGAAGCCGCTGAATACGGTACTGTACACCCGGCAGTTTTTAACAAACTGACCAATCAAGTTCCAAGGATTTACTCTGACTGGTAATAATGTATAACATGCATTGTATCAGGGTATATTGTATAACATGTATTGTATTAGGGGTATATTGTATAACATGCATTGTATCAGGGTATATTGTATAACATGTATTGTATTAGGGCCTTTAGGGGTACCGGTATATTGTATTACATGCACTGTGGCAGGGGTATATTGTATAACATGTATCATATCAGGGGTACATTGTATAACATGTATTGTATCAGGGGTACATTGTATAACATGTATTGTATCAGGGGTATATTGTATAACATGTATTGTATCAGGGGTATTATGTATAACATGTATTGTATCAGGGGTACATTGTATAACCTGTATTGTATCAGGGGTATTATGTATATCATGCATTGTATCAGGGTATATTGTATAACTTGTATTATGTCAGGGGTGTATTGTATAACATGCATTGTATCAGGGGTATATTGTATAACATGTATTGTGTCAGGGGTATATTGTATAACATGCATTGTATAAGGGGTGTATTGTATAACATGTATTGTATCAGGGGTATATTGGATAACATGTATTATGTCAGGGGTATATTGTATAAAATGCATTGTATCAGGGGTATTATGTATACCATGCATTGTATCAGGGTATATTGTATAACATGTGTTGTGTCAGGGGTATATTGTATAACATGTATTTATCAGGGGTATATTGTATAACATGACAAACGATGCAGACCCTCAGAAAGGGCTTCTTTAGGAACTCCCTCGTCTGAGTCTATGTCGTTTGCAAAGGATATTCGTAATTCGTGTCTTGCATAGAAAGGATTCAGCGCATTATGATTATTGTATTTATTATCATTATATTTTCACCAATTTGGGGATGGTATATAGGAGTTAACTTTTTCTCTGTTTTATGTTTATTCCAAATTTCAATACCTACTGAATATTTATGGACAATATAGTTATAATGAAATAGGGAAGGTGGAACAGTGTAGCTATGTTAGAAAGAAACGAAACAAATATATCAAATTCCATTAGCAAAATAGAGCAAACGGAGCCATCTGGTCTGGGTCTACTCTATTTGCAAATGCATGAAAATGCGTTTATATGGAGGAAAAGCCTAATAGCGCTGGCTACTACTTCTACAGTTCTCAAGACACATTCATGAAACGTGGTATATTAAATGTGGACTAGATCTTTTCATGTTTCAAATAACCGTACTAGCCAGTTAAATGTGTTTTTGACTAAGGCAGTACCGTAAAATCTCGATGATTCGAATTTTCTGTATAGAAGAATTTAGACCCTTTTAGTCAGGTGGTTGCTTAATGCACGGTGAAAGTCATGCAGAAAGCTCCTCTAGGAGCTTTCTGCATGACTTTCACTGTGCATTAAGCTGTCACCTGTCTTGAAGATCGATACTAATACGTATTTTAGTGTTCGAATAATCGAGATTATACATTATTACCAGTCAGAGTAAATCCTTGGAATTTGATTGGTCAGTTTGTTAAAAACTGTCGGGGTGTACAGTACCGTATTCAGCGGCTTGAACCACGGAGAATACAGAATTATTCAAATTTGACGCTTGACGTCATTCGTTTTGTTTTTATTTTTAGCGTCGATTCGAAATTTCATATCGTCCTTACTCCAATAATTCTGGATGGATTACGACCAAATAATCGATAATAAACGTAAAAACTGTACCTCATACGTTCCTCAATTTAACACTATCAACTAATCAGTACAACGTGGTACCGTTAATGTTTACAAGTGGTTTCAATTCCTCTTTCGAAATTGCTCTGAGACGACGTCATATTTGCTCTGTGATGACGTCATGTTTTCTGTGTCATGTCGTCATACTGTCAGCAAAATAAGAGTTGTTCGTTTCTTAATTCGGTAAATCGGTCTCTGACTGGTAATAAATTCGTTACACGGAAATTTGGCAGGGTGTACGGGCTGGTATGACCGGGTTAGATCCCGTATTTCCTTCGGCTAACGCCTCAGGAAATACGGGATCTAATTAACCCGGTCATACCAGCCCGTACACCCTGCCAAATAACCGTGTAACTAATAGTATTTGAATATATTGCTGTACCGTATTATCTCTTCTGCAGGGCCCATATTCATAAAGCTCCTTATGAATATTTTAACCTTAGGACAACTTATGGAGAATTTTTCTGGTTACATTTATAGCAAAACTGTTGAATGAAATTTTATACAATGACTTTTAGAATATTTAGTTCAGAGTATATATTATATAAACTTTATTTCTCTTAAATATCTTTATTTGTATTGATTTTCTAAGATTAAGGAGTATTCAAGAAACCTAGGAATTTCTTAAGTTTCTTTTTAGGAACTTTATGAATATGAGTCCAGGGCGTTACATTTTTATAAAGGATATTATTGCATCTGTGTACACAAGTGGACGTTTAATGCAGAATGAAAGCATTGAAGAAAGCTCCTAGGGGAGTTTTATGCATTGCTTTTAGTTTGCATTTATCCACAACGTGTATTTTTAAAAGCATTTATATCTTTATTTAATGGTTATTACATGGCGTTTTCATTGTTTTATTGAGCGTTAGTCCCCCCCCCCCCCCCCCCCCCGAAGTAAGGTGACGTGTATTAGGAGTGGGTACATTTATTAGGGAGTTACTCGGCGTCTCATCTGGGCCTAAGCTGTTTGCAAATGTCAGTAAGTTTACGCTTAAACATGAAGATGGTTAATTTTGCTTAACAACCCACTTCCGAGCAAACCTGGATTCAGATTAGAAAAACACGATGGTTTGCTATTGTTGATTCTGGCTACCTCTGGTGTTTCAAATTACAGTAGAACCCCTCTAATGCGTACACTTAATGAATAAACATGGATGTCTTTATACGCAAATGGTTGCTTTATGCAGGACAAAAGTAATGCAGAAAGCTCCTAGAGGAACTTTCTGCATTACCTTTGTCCTGCATTAAGCTACTATCTGCAGCTTGCACCCACAATTATACCTCTTTTAGATGGTCGCATTAGAGGGGTAAATACGACCACCAAAACAGGTATAATTACGAGTGGTAGAGGCATGTGGGTAGCTTAATACAGTGCGAAAGTAATACAGAAATCTCCTATAGGAGCTTTCTGAATTATTTTCGTACTGCATTAAGCAACCACCTGCTTATGAAGACAGTCATGTTTGTTCATTAAGTGGTCGCATTAGAGGGGTTCTACTGTATTTGGATCCCGGATTGATTCGCCCTATACCTAAGATTCTAACTGATACCGTGCTCATTATTTTGAAACAAATTAACAAATTGAATTAGACAACATTCAGTGAAATCTCGATTATTCGATCACTTAAATACGTATTATTATCGATCTTTAAGACAGCTGGTAGCTTAATGCTTTTGCAAACAAAGACTAGGATCAGACAGCTTCTATCAGGGTCTGCTCTGTTTTCATATGAAATTCTGATAAATCTGAATCTAGTTTCTACCGATAAAACATGGAAATGTAGGGTTTATATGATATCATTTCATCATACTGCCACAAGAATGTAAATCACAAATGGTTTTGGTATTTGCGAACATGTTTGGTTCTAGATGTCAATCTCAGTCACACGGTGTTTAGATAATGTCCGTAAATATAATAGAACCTGTCTTAAGGTACCACTTATTGATTGAATACAGTAGAATTTGTCTTAAGCAGCCATCAAAAAGAGGTCTAATTATGGATATGTAAGGCAGGCGATAGCTTAATGCAGGTCAAAAGTAATGCAGAAAGCTCTTATAGGAGCTTTCGGCATTACTTTTGCCCTGCTTTCAGCAAATGCATTATTTTTTAGGATTCCTGTGTTCAAAGAAATGAATGGCCACTTAAGACAGTAAATGAGTCATCATAATTAGGTGGTTGCTTAATGCATGGCAGACGTTATACAGACAGTCCCTGTAGGAGATTTCTGCATTTTTTTCGACCGGTATTAAGCTACCGTCTGTCTTAAAGACCCAAAATGAAACTACTTTGTAATGGTCGCTTAAGACAGGTTCTGCTGTATTTAGATTATGGGAACTATGTTGAGCAGGCAACAAAACTGAGCAGACTTTCCTAAACACGATTAAGGTAATACATACAGTAAAACCCCTCTAAACCGGACGTTCAATTTAGTATAAATATCGGTCTTGGAGACAGGTGGCAGCTTAATGCAGGGTGAAAGTCATACAGAAAGCTCACCCTGCATTAAGCAACCACCTGTCTAAAAATATCTAAATTCTTCTGTACTAGAATTCCGATTTATAGGGGTTTTGCTGTATTTCCCAGTAGGCTAACAGAACGACTGACACATCCTGAATTAATCCTACCGCCATCATGGAGAGCTCTGTAATTGTTGACCAATTTCTAATATTTCTAATAAAAACTTTTTGATCGTTTTGTCGTCATTGCCATGGGCAAATAGGGACCAAACGATTGAAAAAAAAAACGGTTAGAAAAACTATCAGAGATATTGGACGATGATTTCATACACCTCTATCGCTTACTTAATAGAAATCACAATAATTGCTGAAAATGTCATTTGATTTCCAACTCACCTGGGACGAAGGTTTCTTAATGATAAATTACATTAAACAGTTGTCGATCGAACGCCTGTATGACTGATTATTATTGGCAAAGCACGATGGGCCGTGAACGTTGTGGAATATCGTGGTTCTAAGAGTGCATGGCATATATCAACTTTGTAACAGAAGCCTGGAAATTGAGCAAGTCACACTACTAGATTTAGTATAACTTACCGTAAACTATTCTAAGCAAAACATTTCATTAGTACATGTATAATACTGTCTTCTAATTTGGAATTCAAACCAGACTTCTTCCGTCTCATTTCATAGACCCATAGGTCCACATAAGATGCGTAAATTAAAACATTTTCAAGAATAACTTTTTATGTACCTTTATCTGTTGCTCAGCATGATAAACTTTAATCAAAGTGTCGATCAGTTTGAATCTTTATCAGACTCGGTGTTTCACTATATATGAATGGATCCAAAGTGTTTGCAAAGTAATCACCGAGTAGTAAAGTAAAGATAAAATGCAAACGCATTCACCATATGCCAGCTGGCATGGTTTTATTTAATGACTTTATTTAACCCACAACAGTCATCACATTTGAATTTTTATTTCAGACAGCCCGATATTCCAATGCTAACAATGCACAGGACTTGCATACGTCAAGGCTAGAAATAACGTCTAGACCAGTGGTAACGTCTAGACCAAAGGTTACATCTAAGACCTACAAATGTATTACAACGTCTACGTACGCTAATGTAAAGTCTAGACTAAAGGTAATGTCTCTAGAGATAAGATTTAACCTCCAGTAGGAAAGATCTAACGTCTAGTAGGCCAGCAGAAACATTTAGGCCAGATGTCACGTCTAGGCCACAGGTAACATCTAGACCTGATGTAACATCTAGGCCAGAGGTAACGTATAGACACGGGGTAACGTATAGTAGGCCAGTGGTAACGTATAGACAAGGGGTAACGTATAGACAAGGGGTAACGTATAGACACGGGGTAACGTATAGACAAGGGGTAACGTATAGACACGGGGTAACGTATAGACAAGGGGTAACGTATTGACACGGGGTAACGTATAGTAGGTCAGTGGTAACGTATAGACACGGGGTAACGTATAGACACGGGGTAACGTATAGTAGGCCAGAGGTAACGTATAGACACGGGGTAACGTATAGTAGGCCAGAGGTAACGTATAGACACGGGGTAACGTATAGTAGGCCAGAGGTAACGTATAGACACGGGGTAACGTATAAAAGGCCAGTGGTAACGTATAGACAAGGGGTAACGTATAGTAGGTCAGTGGTAATGTTTAGGCCAGAGGAAATGTCTAGACCTTAGGTAACGTCTAGTTGATCAGAGGTGACATCTAGTAAGACAAATAGAATGTCTAGACCAACTACTACGTCTAGGACAGAGGTCGTGTCTGTATCAGATGTAATGTACAGACTAGCGGTAACGTCTAGACTAGAGGTAACGTCTAGGTAAGAGGTAACGTTTAGCAGGCCAGATGTATCCTCTAGGTCAGAGATAACATCTAAGCAAGAGATAACGTTTAGGCTATGGTTTACGTCTAGTATTCCAGATGAAGCGTCTAGATCAGTGGTAACGTCTAGGACAAAGGTTGCGTCTAGACCAGGGGTAATGTCAAGACCAGAGGTAACGTTTAGGCTAGAGGTTACGTATAGTATGACAGAGGTCCCGTCTAAAAGGACAGAGGTGTGGTTTTAGGCCAGAGGTCACACGTCTAGATTAGAGGTAACGTCTAGACCAGATGTAACGTTTATGTCGGGGAATATCTATGCCCGAGGTTTATACTAATAGACCAGAGATCAGAGATAACGTCTAGGTCAAAGGTAACGTCTAGACCAGAGTTAACGTCTATGCCAGAGGTAACGTCGAGGCCAGATGTAACGTCTATACCAATGGTAACGTCAGTAACGTCTAGATCAGAGGTAAAATCTAGACCAGGGGTAACGTCTAGTAGACCAGAGGTTACGTCTAGGCCAGAGGTAACGTCTATTATTATACTGAAAAGTATAATCCTCGATTTTGATTGGTAGATTAGCCATGTATAAAAGCCGTGTATCCCTCTAAATTCTGATGTATACACGGAGTCATGAGCAACAATGGAATTTCCCCTGTCGAGGGCCTCGCTTCATTGCTACAACAAACTAAAAATGGCCGACTAGCTTCACTTCGTCGATTCGATCCAAACAACCGCTCTCAAACGAAATAACAAGAGTTTGGAGCGGAACAAAGTTATCCATTGAGAAACATTTTTGTTATAGTTGTTGTATAACAATGTAAAAGAACCCGATACGTTGCGAAGGTCTTTTTCTGCTCAAATGCTGCAAATGTTGTCAAAGTGCTTGTGCACGTACCGATTGGCCCCCAAACCCCCGCTTTTACAAAGACAAACCACACACCCAATTCGATTCAGATGCACAGTACACGTACCTGTAAATTGCAGTATAACCGCTCCTTCCAACGCCCATTTATTTGAATATTATAAAACCGTCATTTGACGTCATCCAAATGACGTCGGAATTGCGCCAATTATGTTTAACCGTTTTCATGCTAAAAATAGTGTCTGCTTAAACGCTAAAAGTTTTACTAACGTCTGATTCTTTCAATCCTTTGAGAAACTAATGCTCTTGGAAGATCTCTTTCTATCCACAATTGTAATGAGCTGGTTATTATACAGATATTACAAGCCCTTACCTTACAGTATGAGGCCCCTGAGGGGAAGCAAAACGACGCCTACATTAACAATGCTAATTAACTGCTACAAATATTAAACTTTGCAGTATTAATAAAATCGTTATACAGATCATTGGCGGGATATCTGACTTTTTATTCGCTACTGAGGAAAATACATGTAGCCCTCGCCTAACGGCTCGGGCAACATGAATTTCCTCAGCAGGAAACAAAAAGTCAGATACCCCGCCAATGATCTGTATAACTAATAGTAGACCAGAGGTTACGTCTAGGCCAGAGGTAACACCTAGACCAGAGTTAGCATTCCGGATGGTAACTCACATCTTACTGGTGAAACTAAGCGGGTGAGTGGACTTATAGGCAACTTACATCTGAACAAGCCAGTAATCATGCGTTGAATCTCAATGGCACATTTACAAGCTTTATATTTCAGATTATTTTCGAGCATGTTTGATTTGCTCCCAGCTCCTACCACACTGATTCATAGTACAGTAGAACGATATAATGAACATACTTTGGCACTGGAACATTTGTATGAATGTTCACATATTTTACAGCTGACATCTGAGTATGATACTTTAAGGGATCATACAAATTACTTCGAGATAACTGAGATTCGAATTATCCGATTTCTAATCTGAACAATTTATCAAGTTCACAGCTTAATGCAGGTCTAAAGTAAATATGTACGCTTCTGTAGGTGCCTTCAGCATTACTGCTGAACTGCATTAAGCTGTCACATGTGTTTCTAGATATGTAAAGTGATACTTTTAGAAAAAAACAGTATTGTATCAGGCCTTTTTTTGGAAGGACGAACCTTTTACTTCGAGTTATCCCGAAGTTCGAGTTATCCGAGTTCGAGATATCGAAGTTTAACTGTGTAACTACAAATGTATAATTTTGTACCAATTTTGAGACAGCACAGTCAATCGGCCTTTCTAGTTACTATTGTTCATTTTAAAGGAAAAATAAGTGATACATCGATTTATCTAGCATAACATAATTATCCGAGAGAAAAAATGAACTCTTTTCACAAAGCGGGCTAGCTCCTGGCTACCTTTGATTAAAACGTTCCGCAAGAGAAGTAAAGAGTTGTATATTACACCAGATATGCGGGAAGGTACGAAACTTCTAATGGCTCTGGACCAGAGTGTTGACAGGTACAAATGTAACATTAGCTACTTGAATGCTGAGTTTTCAAAGTGAAATAATCCATCATTGCTTAAAGATAGAGTTCATTTCGTATAACAAGGTATATTTTACGAGAGGATTTTGAAGATAAAACTGTGCATACCATGATCAGGGGACTCCAAGTGGGACCTTCTGATCTGAGTCCACACTGTTTGAAAACAAACAGTACATGTATACGCGTTTGGAACAGTCAAAGGATTAGTGTTAGGAAATAAGTCTGTGTCATAGCAATTAAGGTGCCAATTAATATTAATAACATTTTGATTGATGTGTGCTTTGACGGACAGATATCCACGAAGCTAATGGGAAAGGTTAATGTCATTTAGCGTTCTCTTATTTGCATTTCTGTGCACTGACCTGCTGTGTGTCTCCGATAATGCATTGTAAACGGAACTGATTTGAGCCCGAATTGTCGATTAATCACCGCGGACTCTAACAAATTATCGAGTAATGTCCATAAATGATATGTGATATTGGGGTTACATAAAATAATTAAAAAAAAACGGCACTTCCCTTTACTCAATAAATACGCCTTTCTACGCCTTTGGGAATATAAGTAGACCTGAAGGAACCGTCTGATCAAGGTCTGCTCTGTTTGCATATAAAAATAAAACATATGATTCTACAGTTTCTGTCATGACCAACTCTCCTGTTTTCATGTGACATTATTAACATTAATCTAATACTCACTATGTAATTAACACAATATAGTTTTACACTCAAAGTTCGTCTAAAACATGTTGGATGATACATTACTGATAATTGATAAACATGTTTGAAACCGTTGATGAGTATTGAGTGTGAGAGAGTTTTGCTTAGTATTGAGTGCGACAGAGTTTTGCTGAGTATTGAGTGCGACAGAGTTTTGCTGAGTATTGAGTGCGAGAGAGTTTTGCTGAGTATTGAGTGCGAGCGAATTTTGGTAAATTTAACCGCTGACTAGTGTCTTATATAGTGTTCATTTACTATTTCTAGGGGATAGGATATTAAAGTCCTGACTCGCTTGAAAGCGGTTCATCTGTTACCATGGCAACATCGCGCGACAAAGCATGTGGTAATCAAAGTATTAGATAGGTAGACGAAAAGATTATCGTTTCACTGATGATGGCGATCTTACCGTGAGTTTTATCCGGCCAAGTTATACATGCATTATACTTATATCGTCTCGTCCACACTAATTGTCACACTTTTTGCCACCACAAATGAAATGAAATATAATACAGAAATGCCGAATCAGATAATAACAGTACATTTCTACACCAATCCAACTTTTAATTAAAATTTAGCAAAAACTGTGGTTAATCTATGATAACCTTTGCAAATAGTTTATTCGAGATGAAACGTCGAGTAACACGTCGCCATTAACATCCAACGTGCTTCACATTCTAGTCTTGCCGAAAACTGAAAGAAAATATCACCTGAATGTTAAGATATGACTTTTTCAGGCAGATGGTCAAATCTAAGCACGCAAAAGATTCCCGTCGTCAATGTCAGATACAACCCCATCCAGATAACTAGTAGTGATTGTTGACATATGTTAAGGCCACCCCAGAATAACGGGTTCTCAATACAATTAAAAAGGCACGCAAAGAAATACGATAATGGGCCGATAAATAGCAACGATAACGTGCATCTCTTGTTTCATTACGGAGAAGAAATGTGTACGTTTGATGGCAACTGGGGTACAAACGACAGAGAAAACTTCAACTTCAGCAGGAAAAGGAGAAGCGAAGGACAAAACAAGGAGAACGAGGATGGATAAACAAGTATGAAAACGAAATTAAGGATAAAACTAGAGAAAAAGAAAGGCAAAGAAAATTGAAGACAAATACTAAGAAAGATGAAAACGAAACGAAGGATAAAAACCAGAGAAAAAAGAATGGCAAAGAAAATCGAAGGCAAATACTAAGAAAGATGAAAATGAAATGAAGAAACCAAGATATAACGTACATACGTACATGTACTAAGTAGTACATTTAAAACTTTATTTGTACTCAAACCCCGTCGAATACGGAATCTTAAGTTAACTATTTTCCAGTTTATTGGGTTGGTTTAATTCCATCTGGTTTCACGTCGCTTTAACAGTATTTCAGTCATATCACGACGTCCAGCTAATTACAGGTGGAGGAAGACCCAGAGGCTCTTCTGTACACGGAACAAATCGCATTGTTTCGTGCACAGAAGAACATCGAGTAGAACCACAGACCTACCGCAAGCCAGCTGATACCGTTTATCAAATACAATGCAAAAATTACAGCCGGCATAATTTGGCAGTGAAAGAGTCAATGGACATACAATGTTCAATACACACCTTACGGAACCCATACGCATGTATGTGGTTTTATACAGATTGCCTATGGGCCACGGGCCCGTACAAGTTTACAGGTTCTGCGGGCCTATAATTGTCCATAGCTTTTAACTGGCGATAACAGGTGTGCATGACTAGATAATGGAAATAAACTCTACTTACAATGTATTTAAATTGTGTAAGTACTTGCTTTAATCATACTCCATACGAGAGATAGATAGAGGTAATGTTTGTTCTTAGCACATGCATTTGATATTCATTTCCATGATACCAAATAACAGTATAAGTAAGCTATGTTCCAGATACTCTCAGATAATACACAAGCAGGTCCTACACCATGTAAATAATTCTTGCAGTGATAAATAACTGTTGGTAACCCCTATTTCTGAATAACTGATACAAGTACATGTAGTTATAGGCCCATTTAATGACAGACTTTCGATATTACATTTGTTAACCCTAAACATATTATCTTACAGGTTAAGACCCAACCTCTTTGAATAAATCTGCTGAAAATGATCATTAACTAGAGAAATGGAATAATAGAAGTTTGTAGTTTTGAAACCATTGCGATAAATAGAGCATTTGCTCCTATGTAGCAAATGCTCTATTTACAACAATGGTTTCAAAAAAGTAATTTTTACAGAGGCGTCAAAATGTGTCATTATAAGGGATTTAATTAACTGAAATGCACTAGCTTATATATTATAGAAACGTATATGTTTGGTCAAAATCGAGGTGCAACATTTTGTGCAGACCATTCTCAAGTGACAATTGATGGTTTTGTTATGACAATCTGAACAAGCTATCTATTTACGACATTTGGCGCATTGCGACAAATTTTAATAATTGCGACAAACGGAATTGAAGTAGCACGTACAATGTAATATATTTGTTTTTGACTTAACTCGGATGTTATCATGGTTGTCTCATTGCCCTTTAAAACTCTTCCTTAATGGAATACTATTTAACAAAATAAATATGAATTTGGTTTAGCATATTCCTTTTTTAATCTTTTACTCCATGAATACACCTTTCTATGAATTTGTAAATACAGTAGATCCAGACCAGACGGCTCAGATAGGAACAGTCTGACCAGAGTCTACTCTGTTTGCTGATGCTATAATAAAGATACAAGTATAGTTCTACAATTTCTATCATAGCCAAAACGTCATGTTGCCACGTGCTGTTATAACAATTTATATAATTAATATTCATGATGACATCATTTCTTGCATAAATATACATTGAGTAAAAGGGTTAATGTATCAAAATGCAAATATAGTTATGATCAACACTGTGACATATTATTGAATATCTTGACGAAAGGATAGCCTCTATTTGCTACGTGTTTTACAAATGCCTAATACATATATATATATATATATATATATATATATATATATATATATATATATATATATATATATATATATATATATATAAAATCATGTGTTTACATGTACAGTTGAACTTCGATAAGTCGAGCTTCAAGAGACCGTACACATTAGTTCGAAATAACAGATGTCCGAGTCATCCGATTTCTAATCTGATCAATTTGTTATGACCACAGGTTAGATACAGGTCTAAAGTAATGCTGAACTCTCCTATATGAGCTTTCAACATTACTTTAGACCTGTATTAAGCTGCCACATGTGTTTCTAGATATCTGTAGCGATACATTTTAGAGCAATTCTGTAGTGTTAGTTTCGGAAGGACCGAACTTTTTGTTCGAGTTATCCGAGTTCAAGATATCGAAGTTCAACTGTATATTCTGAAAAGAAGTATATCGCAAGAAAACCAATCGAATAAGCACCGAAGAGGACACCATTTGTATATGTTTGATATAGAAGACCAGCTGTTATTCGTCATTGTATTTAGTATTTATTCCGGCTGCGTTTTAGTTTCGTCAACTGTTCGATATAGGCCGATATTTTGTTGTAGAAAAAATTATAAGTGTCGATGAAAACGATTTGTTTTGTATCACAGGAGCAATTTTATATATTACTTCAAATTGACAATATTCATAACAAATATAAAGCTTTATAATGTTATTGGAAATATGTTTTTATTGTATGGACTTTCACTTTAATGTACAAACGAATAAATACATTTTATGATCCCGACATTCAGAATTCCCTACATTCTTCCTAGCCCTTTCGGCGCCAAATAAATTTCATAAGCAATGCTTATCGTCTGTTTAGGGTTTAATCCTTTCACCGCCGCAGTCGCATAAATGCACCACGACAAATAGTGCAGTCCCGGATCAGACGCCGCCTTTTCAAGGCGGCGTCTGATCAGGGCCTTCACTATTTGTCTCAATCTCTATTTCTATATATGTGCTTTATTCCTTTGAAATTTGCATTTATTCATCCCATTTCCTTATTTCACTGAATAATTTAACAAACTTGGATTGCAGACGACAATTAGAAATTTGGCACCGAAAGGGTTAAAAATATAAATAGTTTGGATCCTCGGGAGACGCCGAGTTACCCAGCGTCTCCTCTGGATCCAAACTGTTTGCAAAGGTTATCACGGATTCGCATATGGCGATGTCAGAGTTAAAGAATCTGCAATAAAAAAACAGCAGTTGACAAGAAAAGAAGAAGTTTCTGTAATTTATTAGTGATCTGAAAATATTTGGGACCGAAGTATATGGAATTCTGAAACGCGAATTTGCGGGTGATACTGATTAAATTAACTGGATTTGAATCAGAAGAAAACCGATGCGTGACAAGAAGATCTGTTTAATCAGTCTTATCTTGATATAACGGCACGTGTCACGTATATTTGCCAGTTCTAAATTGTAAATAGTGGCTGACTGGAAATGAAAATATTGTCGGTTTGGTTAATGTTGAGCAGTTATTCCTGCGATTTTCACATTTTTTACTTTATTAATGCAACAAATTAGCATCATCATTTAATTCAATACTTGCTAAAAGAGTGTTGGATTCGCTTGTTAATGAGCTAACATGATTAAATTGTTGAAACCCGGTCAGGTGGGGATATTTTATCCAGGTAATTCAACAACAAAAATAATCCGCCATTTTGATCATCAAATATTCATGCGCAGTGCGATGCGCTCGGTAGCCTAATAACGTACACGGGACGGGTGAATTGTTACACGGGGTATATATTGGCTCTATTTGAATTCTTCAGAGACGTTATCCGTCCGCAATATGGCGGGTATGATGAATAATTGAAGGATTTTCTCCAAGTTCTAGATATCCAAATAGATCTGAGGCTTTTACTGTTGCTTCAGGTTTAATGGGCTTACTCACGAGATCTCGATCGGACGAACAATTCCTTTATCGCATGCTCGGTCACTTTCCAAAGAATTTGACGTAAAATAGGATTCATTTATTTCATCAGTGGTATTGTTGTTAACTCTGCCAGTTTAATTACGATGTTCCTGGCTAATTGCAATTATGTTCCATATTGTTTTAACTTTGCTATAGGACAATATAAAATTATATTCAATGGTTACAAACAGTGTGAATCCTGATCCCTGGCCGTGCTGATTTAGACAGACATTTACAGTATTTAACCTTTACAGTGCGGAGAACGAGTCACTAATGTCCTTTGCAAACAGTGTAGACCCAGAAGAGCCATCAGGGTCTGCACTGTTTACCATTATACACTTTTCTTTAGAAAAATATTCATAGGCTTGACCTGTTTGAAATTTGGAACAGTCCGTTTGAAACTTCAGCGTTGTAATGGTTAACCATTAAAGTTCACTGACACGGCAACTGATCTGGGTTTGCACTGTCAATATATCAGCAAAAATAATTATGTTGATCCTTGTGGTGTTTGTGATCAATGTGTTAGCCATTGTATGTTGATCTCGTGGTTTTTGTAAGCAGCGTGTTAACCATTGATCTAGCGGTGTTTGTAATCAGTGTGTTAACCATTGTATGTTGATCCTCGCGGTGTTTGTAATCAGTATGTTAACCATTGTATGTTGATCTCGCGGTGTTTGTAATCAGTGTGTTAACCATCGTATGTTGATCTCGCGGCGTTTGTAATCAGTGTGTTAACCATTGTATGTTGATCCTCGAGGTGTTTGTAATCAGTGTTAACCATTGTATGTTGATCTCGCGGTGTTTGTAATGAGTGTGTTAACCATTGATATCGCGGTGTTTGTAATCAGTGTGTTAATCATAATTGTATGTTGATCCTCGCGGTGTTTGTAATCAGTGTGTTAACCATCGTATGTTGATATCGCGGCGTTTGTAATCAGTGTGTTAACCATTGTATGTTGATCCTCGAGGTGTTTGTAATCAGTGTTAACCATTGTATGTTGATCCTCGTGGTGTTTGTAATCAGTGTTAACCATTGTATGTTGATCTCGTGGTGTTTGTAATCAGTGTGTTAACCATCGTATGTTGATCTCGCGGCGTTTGTAATCAGTGTGTTAACCATTGTATGTTGATCTCGTGGTGTTTGTAATCAGTGTGTTAATCATCATATGTTGATCCTCGTGGTGTTTGTAATCAGTGTGTTAACCATTGATCTCGCGGTGTTTGTAATCAGTGTGTTAACCATTGGGTTGTTCGCGATCTGCTTGTGATCCTGTTTTTTTTACCAGTCTCTTAAACCATTGTATGTTGATCTTGACTGTGTTTGTGATCAGCGTCTTAACCTCTTCAACAGCCGTTGTGTTTTTATTTGAGTCTTAACCCTTTCCTTCTTATAAACGAGATTCACGCATTTGCAAACAGAGTAGACCCAAATCAGACGGCTCCTAAATAAATCGTCTGATCGGGATCTGCTCTGTTTGCTAATTGGAATTGAAAAATCTGTTTCATTATTTTCTAAAATGGCTTCAATGTTCCACCTTCCATATTTCGCTATACCTATTTTATCCATGAATATTCAGTAGGTATTGGAATTTTGAATAAACATAGAACAGGGAAAGGGTTAAACAGTGTATGTTGATCTCGTGATTTTTGCAATCCGTGTGTTAAGCATTGTATGTTGCTGTGTTTGTGGTCAGCGTCTTAACCTTTTCAACAGTCGTTGTGTTTTTATTTCACGTGAACACGTACATACATTTTCATTAAAGTGTTTTACCTCAATGTAACTCACTGTATTATAATCCTTTTACTATTTCCCTTGCGTTACTAATTAATATTTTACCATTGTACGTACCTACCTGATCTCGGAGCAGGAGTTGCCAAATTAGTCTTAATCCAAATCCCAACCTATTGAACTAATGGCGTGGCAAACACAAACTTAAGCAAGGATTTTGCGACACTTTTCGCAACATGACAAGAACCAGATGCCAAATTATGGGTGAATTTCTGGCGCATTTACTCTTTATAAACAGTTTTGATACAGAGGCAACATAGATATAATTACTTCCGTCTGATTAGTGTCAAAACTTTTAACACTCTGAGATAGTACCAGAAATATATATTTTGAGAATTTAACTCCTTTGTCGCAAAAGATGACGTCGGCGTCTCCTCAGGATCCAAACTGTTTGACACTGGTTACATTTTTGTAAAGAAGTTGAGGAAGACGCACGTTTGAAACCTGGGACAGACAACCATTTTAGCAGGTTATATTTATTTGGCGCCGAAAGGGTTCAGCAGACGACATGTTCTTGCTTATGAAAGTTACTTATTGTAAGGCATGTCATAACTGTCCTTAACCCTAACAGTGTGGGACACGAGTCACTAATGTCATTTGCAAATAGTGTAAATCCAGATGAGGAGCCCTCTCGTCAGGATTTGCACTCTTTGTCATGTTGCACTTTTCTTCAGAAAAATTCCTCAATATTCATCATAAGCTTGACCTGTTTGACTTTTGGAATAGTCCATTCGAAAATTCAGCATTGTAAGGGTTAAGTATAAATGATGTCCAGCAGTCCTTTAATCTTTCCCACAGGTTTACACAAACAGCGAACGACCAACGTAAAAGGAATCGAATCAAAATTTTATAAAGTTGGTCATTATATTTACATGAGTTTCAGTGTTGTCTACGAGGGCATATCGAAGTATTAACAAGGTCTGCTGAAAGATCCTCTAGAATTCTTGAATAAAATATAGGCTGATCTAATAAAATTTTCAGCATTTAACACAAATATAGCCGCCCATTATTAAACCCCAGTCAGTTCTCCAAGTCTTTTACCTAGTGAACAATTGCGAAGAAGTGTTTCTGTAGAATGGATTATCTCTCAGGTCTTTTGAAACAGATCTTTGGTGAGTTAGATTTTGTTACTAAATCAAGACCGTAAGCTGAAGGACTTTAGCCAAGGGATACATATAATTCTCGAATTTGTTTTTACACAAACCAGACTATTTTCCTTGAAGCGGGTTATTGAAGCAACATAGACATATAATGTAGATCTAGATCATGCACTGTATTACTTTTATTTGGATTTACGGAATTGCTTCAGAAACTAAAACCACACATGTTTGGTGATTACTACAAAGAGCGTTTCGTTTAACCCTTTTCCCTCATATAAACGTGTTTTCACGCATTTGCAAACAGAGTAAACCCAGATCCGACGGCTCCTAGAGGAACCGTCTGATCAGGGTCTGCTCTGTTTGCTAATATAATTTGTTAAAGCTGTTCCTTTGCTTTCCAAAATATCTACAATGTTCCACCTTCCATATTTCTTTAACTATTTTGTTAATGAATATTCAGTAAGTACTGAAATCTGGCCTAAATACAGAATAGGTAAAGGGTTAAAAAAAGAAAGAGATGCCCATCTGCTCTAAGAGCGTATGGGAACCAGAGAGCCTGTCTGACTCAATATTCAGGAATTAGTGTCCCGTTCATTACTAAAGTGCAAATAATGCTTTACCTGTTCAATAGTGATGTAAGAAATGGTGACATCACTAATCATTATTAGCTCAATTTTTATGATGTATTACTAAGGTTTCAAGGATTTTTTGCTTTGACAAAAACTGTAGAACCAGATATACATCGCCTTATAAGCAAACAGAGCAGACCCTGATCAGACGGCTCCTAGAGGAGCCGTTTGATCTGGGTCTACTCTATTTGCAAAAGAATGAAAATGCGTTTATATGAAGGAAAGGGTTAATATACATATGCCGCTCGACCGGTTTGATACGTCGCAATCTGAAGCCAAAATGTTAGATTATCTACGTGGATTATCATAAAATCACCGCTAACAAACAAAGTGTTACAGTGTTCCATGTTGTTGGTGAAAGTTTGTATTGAAAATTAAGTTCTATTATTAAGAAGATCAGGTAAATGAGCCACTTTGGAACATTGTTTGCGTTTGTGGTCTGATTGAAAAGGTCTGCAACGTCCACTTAAGTGGCGGTAGTTTAAAATGTTTGCGTTTGTGGTCTGATTAAAACATCGGTCTGCAACATCGGTAGTTTAAAACATTTTTCTGGAAATAATTTATATTGAAACGGTCGAATAAATATATACAGTAAAACTTCGTTTGAACACTAAAACAAGTAAAAAATAGAGTAAAATCCCGCTAATGCGGCCACCTAAAAGAGGTATAATTCTGGGTGCTAGATGCAGGTGGTAGCTTAATGCATGATAAACGTAATGCAGAGAGCTCCCAGAGGAGCTTTTTGCATTACTTTTGTCCTGCATTAACCACCTGCTTATAAAGACAGGTATGCTTATTCTTTAAGTGGTCGCATTAGAGAGGTTTTGCTGTATCATTATAGATCTTTAAGACAGGTGTCAGTTTGATGCAGGGTGAAAGTCGTGTAGAAAGCCCCCAAAGATACTTTCTGGAAGACTTTCACCCTGCATTAAGCAGTAACCTGCATAAACATTTCTCAACGTTACTAAAGCTTCGATCGTGTAACGCTTTCAACCATGAATATTCATTAGATTAATTGATTTGCAAAGGCGTAGAAAGGCGTATTTATGGAGTAAGTGATTAACTGTTGTAGTAAATAGGAGATACCTTGATTAAACGCCTTTCGCGCCTTTGCAAACAGAGTATACCTAGAATAGACGGGTCCTTAATAGGGTCTACTCTGTTTGCTTTTTGAAATATAATAGACATGACTCCCAAGTTTCTACCAACACATAGAAAGTCCTGTTTACTTATGTCATTATAAAGAGTATGCTAATAATTATATTCATGATATCATTACTTTATATGAATATTCATCAGAGAAATAGTTAACACGCTATAGGAGAGTTTGTAAGCTCGTTACCAACAGTTTGTATTCAGATCAGACTTTAGGCAACCAGAATTTAAACGATTTAACAATGGGGTTGTATTTGTATAGAAAAAATGCAATACGTGTGTTTTAAAAAAATATGTATTTTTGAAACTGGTCATGAGTTTAGTCATGAGTCATATTGAAATACCTCCGTATACCCACAGGTAGTGGTGTCAAACTCACTTCATGACGATATAACTGTGCTATAAAGTGGAACCTCGATATTCCGAAATCGGATAATTATTATTTGCGACATGTATTAAGTTGTCACACCGAGATCGTTTCCAAGTTTGCAATAGGCTGACTCGAACTCCCTTAATGGTCCGTTATAGTTCGAGAAATCGAAGTTCAGCAGAATTCAGTAGTACAAAGTCAGTTCGATTCTGTCCCCGTGTATTGATCTTGTTTAAAAAGTCGCTAATTAGAAGGCAGAATGTGGTTGTAGAACTATTACATAAATGTTAATTTAGGGTTGTGAAAAATCGAGCAAAGTGAACTCACATGAAATGTAGAAAGAAGCAATTTATTAATTATCTTTTAAAAACGATGTGGTCTATTTTTGAATTGGCGAAAACTTAGCCAGCATACTAAAGGTTCAATAGTCATAATTTAGTTTGAGATCATTCTTACACATCTGATTGGTCAGATTTTGAGTAAGTCACATTGGCCAGAGTGTTGCACTCAGGCACTTAACAATGAACTCAGACTGAGGCTCAGAAGTTTTATAACCTCAGACCCAGTTCATTGAAGACAATGGATGATTATGTTTTTTTTAAACTTGAAGCTAATGGTGTATGCAGTCAAACCTTCGACATGGGCGTCAAGAATCACTCATCTGGATCCAAACTGTTTGCAAAAATAATCAAGAACATCACCTGTCCATCGTAGTTACAGTTGATGTGTCACTTGCTTTAGCAGGCTGACACCAAGGGTTAAATCTCCCTCGTATGTCCATCTGTTCGTCTGTTTGTCCGTCTCTGTCTGTACGACCGTCTCTCTGTGTGTGTCTCTCTGTCACGTTTTTTTGTGGCACACTTTATTGTCACACATCTGCCAGCAAGTGACATATGCATTCTTTCGAACACTCTTGTTTGGCACGAAGCCTTTTGGATACGTAGTTTTGTATAAGTCTGAAACAATATGTTTTCCTCTCCTCGGAGACTTGACTACTGTCATTTGAGAAACCATAAACTCAATCTCCCAAAGCGATTCAGTATAAGTTAGCATCTTGATTTGTCAGACACGCGTCGGTGAAAAGAAATAAATATTAGGAGACGGCTCCTGCCATGTGTTACCTTTTTTAACGCCATGGGTGTATTTGTGATAAACTTTGCAGACAGCCTGAATCCAGTTGTATCATAGGGTACATAAACTCGATGTCTCACCGGGAACCAACATGTTTGATACTCAGATAAACGTTTTAAAAAGAAAAATGGAACTATTGAAAATTTAAAAAAATGCCATTGTTATTCACTGAACAGAGAGTTTATCTACTTTACACTGTTCTTTGATACATCTACTACAAGTTTTAACATATATTAATCTTTTTAAACATGTCCTCGATAAATATTCATGTAAGAAATAATGACGTCATGAATATTAATTAAATTAATTTGTTATAATAGTACATGGACAGCTGAGTAAGATATAATCACATTCTTCTCGCAAACCAAGCACAACTTTCGCTAGTTCTGAGAAGAATATGACCGATGCCGCTTTTTCATGTAACATGGAATCATATTCGTTTCAGGTCGATTTCAAAGTGCAATTTTAACAAACAGTGCATATCAACACATGAATCGCATTTTTCTCAATAGTTATTTTGAGTTAGGGGGAATACTGCAATATCATCATCATCAGCAGCAGCAACAGCATCATCATCGTATTCTTGTTCTTCATTATATTCAAGATCATCACTGCAGCGGCTGAAAACGAGATGCGACGCGTGCAACACGTGAAGTTAAGTAATGAGTAATACATTGTACATGTATTTGTAATACGAAATCACCTTATGCCATATGCAATCACAATCCACCTGTCATTAATAGAATTATGGTCTACTGTTATCGATTTATTGTTATTCTGTAAAAGCTATTAATTTCGTTCGAAGTCATATGGCTATATTTGTGTGTTGGTTTAAAGTCGCGGTAACCTAACAGAACTGTAACTATAACAATAGGATATAAGTCTGTTATAGACACCTGTATAGTAGTCCTATACACTAGACATCTATATAGTAGTACTATATACTATACACCTGTATAGTAGTCATATACACTAGACACCTATATAGTAGTCATATACACTAGACACCTGTATAGTAGTCCTATACACTAGACACCTATATAGTAGCCCTATACACTAGACACCTATATAGTAGTCCTATACACTAGACACCTGTATAGTAGTACTATACACTAGATACCTGTATAGTAGTCCTATACACTAGACACCTATATAGTAGTTCTATACACTAGACACCTGTATAGTAGTCCTATACACTAGACACCTGTATAGTAGTACTATATACTATACATCTGTATAGTAGTCCTATACACTAGACACCTGTATAGTAGTCCTATACAATAAACACCTGTATAGTAGTACTATATACTATACACCTGTATAGTAGTCCTATACACTAGACATCTATATAGTAGTCCTGTACACTAGACACCTGTATAGTAGTCCTGTACAATAGACACATGTATAGTAGTTCTATATATTAGACATATGTATAGTAGTTCTATACACTAGACACCTAAACAGTAGTCCTATACACTAGATACCTATATAATAGTCATGTACACAAGACACCTGTATAGTAGTCCTATACACTAGACATCTATATAGTAGTCCTATACACTAGACACATGTACAGTAGTTCTGCACACTAGACACCTATATAGAAGTCATATACACCAGACATCTATATAGTAGTCCTATACACTAGATACCTGTATAGTAGTCCTATACACTAGACACCTGTATAGTAGTCCTATACACTAGACATCTATATAATAGTCCTATACACTAGACACCTGTATAGTATTCCTGTACACTATACACCTATATAGTAGACCTATAGACTAGATACCTGTATAGTATTCCTATACACTAGACACCTGTGTAGATTAGCTACGGATACGATCCGGCATCATTAGTGGCAATCTGTGCTGGTCCGTAGCTTTCCGTATTTTAGCCGTAGTCATACGTAGTGGTACGTATATTCGTGACAATTTTTGAAGATGTTCATAATTTGACCACGGATCAAACAACTTACTAAACCGTATTGGAACGTACTGATACGTTTTAGTCCGTACTAAAACCGTATTAATCCGTACTTATTGCAGTACACAGCCCTGACAGGTGTCGTTACGTATTAAACCGTGTCATTTCCGTATTAAACCGTGTCGTATCGTAACAATCTGTATCACTCGTGGCCCATTCCTACATTATCTATCGGTTCTACATTACATGTACATAGTCACACCGGTGTGTGCATCCGTATCGGACTACGGAAATTGGCACTTCCGGGGACATCCGTGAGATTTAATCCGTAGTGGAATCGGCTGAGTGGTCCGTGAATGTGTGACCTAGGCATTAATACGGAAACGACACGGTTTAATAAGGAAACGACACGGTTAAATACGGAACGACACATGCAAGGGTGTGTGCACTGCTGATTAGCAACGAAAAAGCACGGATGTACCGGTTGTTTGATCCGTTGTCAAATTTTGGACATGTTCAAAAGTGTCACGGATATACAAGAATATGTATTACTACGGTTAAAATACAGAAAGCTACGGATATACAAGTACTACTACGTATGACTACGGCTAATATACGGAAAGCTACGGACCAATGCAGATTGCCACGAATGATGCTGGATCGTATCCGTAGCTAATCCGGCGTTAAATCCGTGAATGTGTGACCTAGGCATGCAGTAGTCATATACACTAGGCGACTGTATAGCAACCCCCTGTACACGAACTACTATTCAGAAATATCAGTTTTTAAAAGACCTGTGCCTGATTAATGTTGGTAGAAAGTAACGCAAAAACCTCCCAAAAGGGATTGTTTGCCTTTATTTAGTCCTGCATTAACCCATTCCCTCATATTGACGACTCTGTAAAAATCACTTTGTGAAACCATTGTGATAAATAGAGCATTTGCTCCTATAGGAGCAAATGCTCTATTTATCACAATGGTTTCAAACTACAAAATTCTAAAATTTTCCTTTTCTCTAGTTAAAGCCCCTTTTCGGTAGATTTATTCAAAGAGGTTGGGTCTAAAAATTGCCTATGAGGTAATGGGTTAAGCACCAATCTGTTCTCAAAGACCGTCCTGTATTTAACTCAATGGTCGCTCTTACGAGGTTTTACTGTATTTGTACATGCGAAATCTACATGTACTTTCATGTCATATCATTTAATTCTGCACTCAATGAATATTCATGAAAGAAATAATGACATCATGAATATTGATTAGATTAATTGTTTTAATGGCATTATGAAACTGGATTTTTTTTTATCCATGGCAGAAAGAATCGGATCTATATTATTTTGTAAGCAAACAGAGCAGACCTTGATCAGACGGCTCCACTTGGAACCATCAGATCTGGGTCTACACTATTTGCAAAGGCGTAATTCTAGAGTAAAGGGATCATTTTCGATCCCATATATGATCTGTTTGTGCAGTAAAGTAGTTTTCAACCTGTTTCCATCAGAACAAAGTTTTACGCCGACAACTTTTAAGCAGAGGACGAATATTCAAAAAAGAAAAACACCACCCGTCACGGACGTCTGTGTTTCATGATTTCACGGCTGATACATAAAATATAAGTTGTCGTAATTGCCATTTGGCAGAGACTGATGGCAATTTTCAAAGAAGTTACCGGAACGGAACTATTTTCAAAACAGCGCTGATAATATTTCCATAAATTTTTAAACCCAACAAAGTGGGTCTCTGCTCAGTGAACTGAGAAGGAACGGTACTCCAGTGGGCTTTATTATTGTAAAACCAAGAAGCTTATTATTATTTCAAATGCTTTGGGAATTCCGTTAGCTCTGGAGAATTAAATGACAAGCTCAAAGTAGCTTTTACTGTAAAAAGGCCTGTCACTATCGAATATTTGATGCATGACAAATTACACACAGTCTGAAAGGTTCGGTAGAAACACTGTACCCGGGCAATTTGTGGTAATCCGTGGAGTACGTGTCATAATTGTACGTTTTAACCCTTAGCCTGCTATGAAAATGAGGTCTGCTTAGCCTTTAGCCTGCTATGGGCGGGTGAGTGAATACATATGCAAACGGTTTGGATCCAGATGAGAGGCCGAATAGCTCAGCGTTTCATCAGGATCCAAACTGTTTGACACTTTGATGCATTTTGGCAGACAAATTGATTATAGCTTAAATTATGAAAAAGTAGTCGGTGAAACATTCTGTAGAAATAATTTACTCAGCCGGCTAAAGGTTAAGCTCCGATCTGTTGCCGTTGTCACTTACTTCCGATTAATTCAAACTTTTAAGATACTATTGACATAATGTCAAAACAGTTTTGATCCTGATGAGACGCCGAGTTACTCGGCCTCTCATCAGGATCCAGGCTGTTTGCAAATGTCAGTTAGGTCACGTACAGCAGGCTATGGGTTAAGGCATTTTTTGTCCAAGGCAAGTAATGAGTCTAGCTGTAATTGGCTATAACTTCAGAATACCCAACATGGGAGTATGTATTACATCTTATGATTGATAAGCCTTCCTAATATGGTATTATAATATCAACCCTTTCACCTCATATAAACGCTTGTCCATGCCTTTGCAAATAAACTAAACCCAGACCAGGCGGCTCTGATTAGTCATCTAATTGAAAGCACGTTAGAACATGAACGAGTCCATGTAAAATGAAAACATTAATGAATAGATAAAGTCACTATACGAAACAAAAAGGGGAATTTGAAGTGTGGTAAACGTTGTAGATCAAAAACATGTACAGTATCTAAATTGTTTCCAAATAAATCACCTAAAATTCCATCAAAGCCATTGGCAAATATTAGGTATGACGGTATCTAATACACATTACATAACAATAAATAGAAGAACAAACGAGAAACAAATAAAAAAGTAACGATCAAATAAATAGTAGTCAACACCAACGACAACCAAATGGTAGACAAGAATAACAGCAGACAAATGGTAGACAAAACAAAAGCGACAGAAATTGGTGGACAAAAATGTTATGACAAAACTGTTACGACAAAGTCGAAGTAAACACATTGTAAACAGAATCAACGACAAACAAATGGTAGACAAAACCAACGGCAAACAAATGATAGACAAAACCAACGACAAGCAAATGGTAGACAGAACCAACGGCAAACAAACGATAGACAAAACCAACGACAAACAAATGGTAGATAGAACCAGCGACACACAAATGGTAGACAAAACCAACGACACACAATTGGTGGACAAAAGTTAAAGCCAAATGATAGGCAATGAGGAAGTAAACAAATGGCAGATAAAACCAACGCTAAATACACGATAGACAACACATACCACAAAGAAATAGTAGACAAAAACCTAAATAAACAAATACAAGACAAAACCAACGACAAACAAATGGTAGACAAAACCAAAATTAACAAAATAACAAAAAGTAGACAAAAGTAACGACAAACAAATGACAGACAAAGCTAAAATAAATAAACACATTGTAGACAAATCAATGACAAAACAAAACCAATAACAAACAGAATGATGTAGATGATTGAGTCAGTGAATGATACCCCCCACCCCCACCCCACACAAAAATAAATACATGTAACAAGTTTTATTTGGCATTAAGTTGCACAAAGCACACATACAGCCAATACCATTTTATAGGATTGTGAATAAATAAAACATTAAGAAAAATAAGAAAAATAAATCAATAAAAAGAAACCCCACATACACATCTGCAATATGCCGACAGTTAAGACTAGAAGACGCACAAAGCGCTAAGTAACTTGGCATCTGGTCAGGATCCAAACTGTGTGATACATTGAGAAAAACATTGCAGAAATCCCGCCTAAAGAATGTGTAGCAGACGACGAATTTTGTAGATGACAATTTGAGATAGTTAAGCAATAGTGGACGAAAGAACGAACACAAGCATTGTCTAGCGAGCAAATGATATACTTCCTATTTGGACGGACGAAGATACAGAACGGTAAAGAATGGGAGGAAATATTTACCAACTTTAACCCTTTCCTTCATATAAACGCCTTTTCACGCCCTTGCAAAAAGAGTAGACACAGTCTGCTCTGCTTGCTTGTGAAATCATAATAGATTTGTCTCCAATACCAAAACCGTCCTATTTGTATATAATTATCATTATAAAAAACTTCTGTTGTTATATTTTCTGGTCCTTCTGGATCACTATTTTTTATGTTATTAGTTTTGAAAATGGAATACTGCTTAAGCCGGTGCTAGGGACGTGTAAAGTGTTGCTCTTTTAATTATTACTCTTGAACAGACCCAATAAAGCCGAGTCTGCAAGTTTCTCTTTTCGTATTGCTACTTTTGCTTTCGAAGGATCTCCCACTTTCAGGATATACATGTATTCAGATAATGAATATATTCATGATGTCATTATTTCTTACACGAATATTAAACAGGGAAAGGGTTAAAAGAGCACGACAGGAATAAAGTACTTAACCATATGGAGCGATAGAGGCTCGTATAGTGGTTTACGTGACGCCTAACGATCTTGTCTCCAAATGTCCATGTGTAACGCTTAGCCCGTTCGAAATTGTACACAAATCCGGAAAATAAAAGAAAATCTTTAAGAATCTCCACTATACGAATACAATACTGAAAGGTGATGTCCGGTCACGTTCTGAAGTTAGGATAATGAAATATCAGCGTAAAAAGTTAATGTCAAAAATAAATAAATAAATTGGGGGTTTAAAGAGAATTTCGTTTTCATTGATAAATGGTCAAATGTTGTATAATGGAAGAAGATTTGAAGACATTTTCCGTATGTCACTGTCGCCCAAGGGTCTGTGGCTAATGATTTTCCCCGGTATCCGAGTTTCTGCAAAGGTGTGTTAATTACCTTGTATCGTCTTGAATCGATTTAATTAACCATCTCAAACAACGCCGCCTCGCTGTTGGGGTTTCTTCCACAGAATGGAAATCAAAATGTCCTTTGTTTTGAGTAATTTTAGTTTAATTTGTGACCGGTGCCGTGTATTAGGAATTTGGGCAATTTGATTATTCTTCGGCACGCGATACCGATAGCATCAATATTGCCACAGTCGTAATAGGTGTCCTTTTATTGCATCGCCCAAAACACCATCATCGAATCTGTGAAACATATTCCAACATGTATATGTACGGTAAAACCTCGATGATTCAACATTTAAGTATAGACGAATTTAGACCCTTTTAGGCAGGTCGCTGCTTAATGCAGGATGAAAGGCATGTAGAAAGCTCCTAGAGGAGCTTTCTGCATGACTTTCACCTTGCATTAAGCTGCCATCTGTCTTAACGATCGATAATGATACGTATTAAGTGTAAGTATAATAACGGGTTTACTATATTTCGTAACAAGTGAAGAGACGCATCGCAGGTCAATTTGTACCTAGGCAGCGCTCCACTTAGAGTTCCATACCTTCTAAGATTTGTGTACATACCCAACACGAATTACCTAAGGGAACAAATTCTGATAGTAACGACAAAACAAAGTTTGACTGAGAAGCAAAGGATTTCGATGGAACAAGTCAAATACTATATATGTATATGTATAATCTTTTATTTACCTTTGCAAGAGAACATATTTATATATTGTGCCTGGTTCCATGAATTTAAGTTAATACACCATAAGTTTAACCCTTTACAACGTAGACTATTTTTAGAGCCAATTTTATTTAAAAAACAAAAACAAATCTACTGAAAGAGAGAATTTACCAGCTAAAAGGAAACTTTTAGGAATGTGTAGTTTTTAAACCATTGTGATAAATAGAGCATCTGTTCCTATGGAGTAAATGCTCTATTTATCACAATAGTTTCAAAAAGTGACTTTTACAGAGGCGTCAAAAAGCGCTGATTTTAGGGAATATGTTAAATTAGAATGTTATAGTAGCAATGTACCTAGGATTGTTTAGCCATGGCAGAAATAGTAGAATCATATCTATACCATATCGTAAGCAAACAGAGCAGACCCTGACCAGATGGCTCCTATAGGAGTAGTCTGACCTGGTTCTACTCTGTTTGCATAGACGTAGAAAGGCGTATTTATAAAGTAATGGGTTAAACACTTGCATGAATGATCGTGCAACTATAACATTTGAAATATACAGAATAATTTAGACCCTTTTCAGCAGGTGGCTACCTAATGCAGGTTGAAAGTCATGCAGAAAGCTCCCAGAGGAGCTTTATGCATGACTTTCACATTTCATTAAGCTGCCACCTATCTTAAAGATCAATAATGATACGTATTTGAGTGTTCGAATATTCGATAATTTTCTGCAGTACACATATCCTTTATTGCGACCAAATTATTTGCATTTTGCACTTTAATGTGTAATACATTTACAAGACTTTAAAATAAAAACGTTTATACAATTGTGGCTATTAATTAAAAAAATCATATAAATGTATATACTCCAGAATGATAATTAGATCCTTGATGAATATTGAAGAAAGCAAAATAAGTTCTAAGAGATTGGTGTCAAATGCAGCAAACCGTCTCTACAATTCACAAGGCATACTTCTCGGTCCTTACCCATTCCCTTATACTGACCCCCTTTGACGCCTCTTTAACAGTCACTTTCTGAAACCATTGTGATAAATTGAAGCATTTGCTCCGAATGAGCAAATGCTCTATTCATCACAATGGTTTAAAAACTACACCATTCTCATTTTTTTCTGTCTAACAATTGTTCCTATTTCAGTAGATTCACTCAAAGAGGTTGGGTTTAAAAATAGCCTATGAGGTAATGGGTTAAGTTCAGATAGTAGCTTTATTCAGGACAAAAGCTATTCTGCAGCTTTCTGCTTAAAGCTCTACGTGCATTAAGCATCCACCTATGGTTAAATGCATTCATAATTATTCATTAAGTGGACGCTTTAGAAAGGTTTTTATTCATTTTCTTCATTTAACCCTTTCCTTAATGTAAACGTGTTTCACACATTTGCAAACAGAGTAGACCGATAGGAGCCGTCTGATCAGGACTTTGGAATTTGAAAGATCTGTTTCTTTACTTTCTAAAATGGGTACAATGTTCCACCTTCCATATTTCATTACAACTATTTTGTCCATGGATATTCAGTTGGTATTGAAATTTGAAATGAACCTAGAAGGGAAAGGGTTAATAATTATGTACTTCTAAACGATACTGTATACTTCGTTTCATGGGGATTTAAAACGAACAGGCGAACATCAGTTTCGAGGAATAACTTAATTACCATTCCGTAGACAACCAAGCGAAACAGTTACAATTCCGCAGACAACCAAATGAAACATACAATTCCAAAAATAACCAAATGAAACAGTTATATTTCCGCATGCAACCTAATGAAACAGCAACATTTCCGCAGACAACTAATCAAAACAGTAGCAATTCCAGTCAACCAAATGAAACTGTTACAATTCCACAGAAAACAAGTGAAACGGTTACAATTCAACAAACAACCAAATAAAACAGTGAAAATCCAACAGACAACCAAATGAACAGTAAACATTCCACATACAACCTAATGACACAGTTACAATTTCACAGACAATCACATGGAACAGTTAAAATGCTGCAGACAACTAAATGAAACTGTTACAATTCCACAGACAGCCAAATGAAACAGTTCAAATTGCGCAAACAAGCAAATGAAACAGTTACAATTCCGTAGACAACCAGACGAATGTTTTATTAGTAGTGGCAATGGTCTATTATGTTCATGATATTTAATGTACGTGTACACCTAAGTTATAAATATATAAATAGAGATAGTTGATTGTCTCATTGAAGTAGCAGAATATATTTACACATTCCATATGTAAAGAAGTTTTTTACCGAAGAACGAGACATTTGCTAAAATCGTCCATTAAATGAGGCTATAACTTTTTAAGAACTGTGATTTTGGTCAAGACCATAGAATTCTATCTTCTTCTTAGTTTATTTCACTCCATCATGATTGATGCATATGTGAAGTATTCGTAAACAGTTGACTGATAAATACCTCTCTTTAACAAAAGCAGACCCAGTACCAATGATAAGACTCATTCATGGAAAACATTATTATCAACACTTTCAAGCAATGGAATCTATAAAATTAAACCCCTCTTAACCGGAATTGTAGTATAGAAGAATTAAGATACTTTTAGGCAGGTGGCTGCTTAACGCAGAGTGAAAGTCATGCAGAAAGCTCCTAGAGGAGCTTTCTGCATGACTTTCACCCTGCATTAAACTGTCACCTTTCTCCAAGGCCGATATTCATACTAACTTAAACGTCCGGTTTAGAGATGTTTTCTATATCATAAGGTCCGTAGTAGATGAAGATGACAGGTGTATAGCTAAATAGATTCGACAATTGCAGAGGGTTTGCCTCGTCGGCGAATTTTTGTTAACCCTTAAACGCTGATTTTTCAAATGGACTATTCCCAAATTCAAATTGGTCAAGCTTACCGTGAATATTCAGAAACGTGCAACATGACAAACAGTACAACCTCTGGTGAGAGGGTTCATCTAGGGGCCATCACATATAGCAGGATTTGCACTGTTTGCAAAGGATATTAGTGACACGTTTTCAGTACTGAAAGGTTGCCCACACTGGATATTACAGTGCCTACTAGCATTTGAAACAATCAACCACAGTACACGACTACCTGAGAAGTACGTTCAGTGTGTTTCTTTTCAGATTCTTCACATAATAACCCATATTTGTTTCTTTTTCTACTTTCAATTGAAACTGTATACAATGTGTTGAGTTATTAAGAAGGCGTCTACGCTTGCTTCATAGTGTTTGCATGTGTTATAGAATTGCCAACAAGTTGAGCACTGGAGGTTAAACATTTCACTCATACAAACGCCTTTTTTATGCCTTCGCAAACAAAGAAGACCCAGCTCAGACGGCTTCCGTAGGAGCATTCTAAACAGGATATGGTCTGTTTGCCTATGAAATTGATCTGATTCTATAGTTTCTATATCAGTATCCAAAATCTCCTGTGTGCACATGACATTATAAAACTTAAGTTAATATTTACGTATATCATGATGTCATTATTTTTTGCATGAATATTCAACAAAGAAAGTGTTACAGTAACAATTCAATCAGCGTTATCTCAGCGGCCCTAAACAACCACTGAAGACAGCTCCGTTTTGATTTGATTTTGATACTGAAGGGTGTTTGGTTACGGTTAATTAAATTTCATGTTGCAATTCACATCGCCCAGATTTGACGGAACGCTTAGAAAGATGGTTAGCTGACCTATAACATGTGAAATAAGTATTGAAATCCATACCCATTTGTCTATTTGCCTTAATCTGTATTTAATGTTTAGCTCACCCCTATAAATGTGAAATGAATCTTCCCAAGTCTTTGAACGAAACATTCCATTTAGATAGTGGGGATTCAAAGAATGATATATCAGATATCTTGGCGCAGATTGACACCGATTGCATTTTGTGCGGCCTTTAGATCATTACATGTCTTGAAGTGATAATTTAAGACCTCCGTGCCAGAAAGTGGCAGCTTCAACCCTTTCAGTGTGGAAAACGAGTCACTAATGGCCTCTGAAAACAGAGCAGACCCAGATGAGGAGCCTTCTCATCAGGGACTGCACGGTTTGTCATGTTACACTTTATTTTAAAAGATCTCTAAATATTCGAGGTAAGCTTGACCTGTTTAAAAGTTTGGAATAGTCCATTTGTAAGTTGAGCGTTAAGAGGTTATATCAGTGTTAGCCCTTAACCTTTTTGTGTTGAGTAGTTTTGTTTTGTTTGCACCAATGCTGGTCAAAGTACAGGTTGAATAAAAGTTACATGTATCTATAAACAGCAATGAGGGAAGCAATTATGTGCAACGATAATAGCTAATTCGTCCACAATGTACAAGACTATCAATTTGAAATGCATTGTCATGTGCATGCGATATGTTGACCCATATATATCGCGTAGATTTAAGGGCATGTTAACATTTGAAGAAAAGGGTTTTGTTTAAAGGTCACTCAGGAATTAGTTAATTACGTAACACTGGCGATAGATTAAATTGTTGTTCAAATATATCATGATCAATACAAAAAAAATGAAAATCCGATGTAGGGACAAAGGGCTTTACATCTAAAATGGTAATACAGTTAACCCTCTCTAAACCGGCATTCTAGTAGAGAAGAATCTAGATAGGTAAGGCAGGTGGCTGTTTAATGAAGGGTGGATGAAAGTCATGCAGAAAGCTCCTAGAGACAGACAGACATACACACATAAATGCATGTGAAGTAGTAAGAGAGGTTCTTTGCTGAATGTAGAATTTCAAACATGCACTTAGCTCAAATAATATGTCTGCAATTTAATACGAATATTCGTATACATAAGTTATGATTACACAGGCCAATATTGCACATTACGTTTATATGATTAATATTTCATAATTACGCCTTTGATACATGAACAACTGTATATATGGCATGATATACTTGCATTTAACACACAATCTGACCTGGGGGAGTGTCGTAACGGAGTGCCGTAAATCGCGCAAATGCACTAGTGCACTAGTGCGTTTTTATGCAAATTAGCAATCGTTAGCCTACGGTTTGTAAGGAATGGCCGAAACAGCCGTCAGCTATGACCGGTTTCTTTTTCTATTGCACTTTTAAGGCTTTTGTGATAAATAGAATCTTACATTAGTGTTCATTACATGTTGTTTTCGTGGAGCTCGTTTGCTGTTGTGAATGTGACACTTGCTAAAGCTCGTGTCGTAATAAAATCATTATTATAGTAGGCTCGTTTCGTGGAAGCAGTTTGCAATGAACACTCATTTAAGATCCTCTATATAGTTAAACTCCAGATTTGTTGCAAATAGGTGTGCTACATTAAGCTTATCTTATCAGAGTTTATTAATATATGAATGAGATTTTACAATGAAAATGATACTATTCTTTTCTAAGATTTAATAATGACTGATCCGTCAATAATCAACGCAAATAATTTATAAAAACGTGCTAATTATCTAACAAACTACAATTTAAACTATTTCGGTAGTTGATTCATTTCTTAAATTCCCAGTATTGAAAAGCTTTGGACAAACTCATTATTTAGTTGTTTTAAGTATAATTATTTCATTGTTTGATAGGGTGTCTGAAATCATACTTATGTCTGTAGTAATTCCAAGAGCAATATGCTGAACTAAACATTTGAATGATTGCATGATTTTATTAAAATAATGCCAATCAGTGTATATTTTCATGTAAAAATCTTTCATTTGTCTTCGTTTATATATCTTCATTGAAAGGGTTAGTGCAACATATAAGTATCATGATCACTCATATTCTAAGCATTTTTGTTTCACATTAGATTTTAACAAAAAAAAGCATGGCTGTTCTTTATAATGGCGCCCTTTGGTGTTTACATCAATGCTTTTCTTGTAGTGTAACTCTAGTCACAATATGATGGCAAGCACATTGTAAAACTGCACTTATCTTATCTCAAACTTTTAGAAGCCCTATTAATGTACCCTAGGTTTTAGCAACCTTCTCCAGAAAAAATACATTACTGATGTTTTTATGTATTGTAATGTCAGTTGTAGTTTTTACAGTTATAGTTTTGTCAGTTATAGTTTTGAATATATGTTTAATGTGTATACTATGTATACACTTCCTCATGGGCCGATGGCCTTATGGATTTGAATAAAGTTATACCATGTACAGAGAAATAAACAGTCAGACAGACAATTAGACAGACAGAGAGACAGACACTAGACATACAAAATGACAGACATACATATAGACAGACAGTAAGATGGATATGTTATACACACAAATAAAAAGAGCAAGAAAAACAGAGAGAAAAACAAACAGACGTACGGAAAGACAGACGTACGGAAAGACAGACACACATTAAGGCAAACACACATTTAGACATAAATACATTAAGGCAAACACACATTTAGACATACATACATTAAAACACACATTTATACAGGTCGACAGACACACAGAGATTTAGACATACATGTACATATATTACAGAAGCAAATAGTAGACGTCAGGAATTGTTATTATCTATTTCAAGAAATCAACCTGATGTGTGATTAATTAACACTATTTACACTGAATGCCTTAACAATTTGTTCATTCTCCGCAACTATGAATCCTTCAGTTTAGTGCTAAGTTGCATTTAAAGGAATAGGCATTTATGAAGTGACTGTTGTTGACTGAAGTGTGTGTGTGTGTGTGTGTGTGTGTGTGTGTGTGTGTGTGTGTGTGTGTGTGTGTGTGTGTTTTCTATTATTGTCATGTGATGCACATGTATTGAATATCCGTATATGTATAGCTCGAACAATTGACCTGGACCCTGACCTACCTTATTTGCATAAATAAAAATTCGTAACATTGCACGGGTTTATCCTCGGCACCTGTCCCGGTAAGCAACTATAGTCAAACAACTAGGTCTGACGTGTCAAAGGTCAGCCGAATCCATTTTTTAGGGAGATCAGCATTCCGCATGTTCTCGGACCATTTTTTTTAAACAGACGAGTTTAGTATATAAGATAAAATTGAAGGCGGATTGTTGTCAGCAGTTTAGCGCAGTGGGTAAAGTCTAGGTACGCAGAAGACATCGCGAGAGTAGTTTTATTGAGCGTGGATTCGAATCCCGTGTCGACCTTAAACTCTTTTTTTAATTTTTAATGAATAGTAGAGTATTATTTTATGTCATATTGTATAATTGTAATGGCCATTTATGCACATGGTCCTCTATGTTAGGGAAGGGTGCCTTTGTTTGAGTTCGAGTCCTATATTAGCCATATTTTCAATAATAAATCGATGCTAAAATATGAATATCAATATAAGTTTTAGCAAATGTCTTGTACAAGTGGCTTCTTAATGCACAACAAAACTAATGCTCTTAAGGGGACTTTCCTTAATATTTTTAGCAAAAAAATATTTTAGGTTGATGCGAGACTCGAACCTGCGCCTAATAAAATTTTCGTCGATCATATATTTCCACTACGCTATATTTCAGATAACTAATGCGCTTGTTCTTTATACCTATAACTAAACATTTTCTTTTATAAATGGCACGTGGATATCCGAAATGCTGATCTCCCTTAAAAATGGACTCGGCGAACCCGTGACCCGTCAGACCTAGTTGTTTGACTATATGCATGTGTTGTAGGGGTTCTTTTTAACAAAGGCGAAATGTTGGCAAGTTTAAACGTCAGGATGACACCACTGACCTCTCGGGTCAGAAATAAAAGAATTTAAAAGAATAACTGAAGACCAAAGTGTGATTAAAACTGTATTTGAATTAAAATCTAATCTAAGTAAACAATCTAATCTAAGAAACATGAAAAACAATAATATTTACACAATATTTACACCAGAGCCAAAAAGTACAAAAGCTTAGTTCTAAAAAGTGCAGCAGCCAATTGTTAATTAAAAGATAGAAGAAAATAGCCAAAAATGGAACTAAGGAATAATTTAGATTTGATTGAGCGATTCTCTCCCCTTACAATTTAGAATCAAAAATATTAAATGCCAAAGATCAGAAATGCTTAAGGCTTCACCAAATAGCAGTAAAGTAAAATTATGCTAAATAGTAAATACCAATGAAAGTTACCTTCTACAAAGTAAGAAGAGTAGCTTTCAGGTCCCTGGTTCTGGAGAGAATCCCTGAAGCACTGAACAGACTCACTTAAATAGGGAAATGTCACATGACCTAAACTAAGCTATCTGATTGGCTGGCTCCAAGATCTCACCAAATCTCACACTAAATTGTTTTTCTTAAGACTAATGCAATAAATCTAATTTACACAAAAATAGACTTATTTTATCTCAATATAATCAAATATGAGTGCCAAGTTGCAAACAAAAATCATCTAAGAAAAACCTCTTTAGTCCAAGCCTGCAGCCTCTAGGCTCCAGACCCATTCACTCTAGAAAATCATCAATTACAGAATATAGATAATCTCAATAATTCTAGAAAATAGCAATCTTAAATCTAGCATATTCATAAACCCTAAGAACATATTTCCAGAATTTCTAACAACTTATTGACTGTAAAACTAACAAAAACAAGTGGCTCTCAGGCTCTGTAGCCCCTAATGGCGGCCATTACCCTAAGGGCACCTGTTGCTAAATATTCCAGTAATTGCGAACTATGGCTCTCTACAACATGTCACTGTCGAAGTAATATGCCTAAATCATCTAAACAACAATAATCAACATATTAGCCATACAAAATATTCCAAACTAATCTCAAATATGTTTAAAATGACATTAGTTTGGGTCTAACTGAGAAGTAGGTCAACTGCCCAGAATGTAAACAAAGAGGATTATGGCTAATTGCTCTAATTATAGATAATGACACTTCACATAAATGTATATAAGATGTTTTCTTACTAAAACAAATCAACATAAGTTACAGATTCTAGAGAATGTCTGTATAAAAGTGTATTTCCACTCTAGATCATATCTGTCTATATAAGCTATATAGAATGAAATGACATCAGAGCAAAAATCATATTCCAAGCTCAAAACACATTAATTTCACCAAATATACAAAGTGTCAACCACGTAATGTGTATCGTAACTATCAACACCAAGATCTGTATCAAAACTAGCTAGACAGATTCACAGATCTGCTCAAGAATGGCAACTCAACTCCAGTTTTACAACACATGGACACACTCGTGATTGTATGGTTTACATATGCACGGGTTTATTTCAGCGAGAATAGACTCCACGATATACCGGCGTAATAAACTGCAAGAAATAAAATCTATCTCTCTATCTATCTATCTATCTATATATCTATCTATCTATCTATCTATCTATCTATCTATCTATCTATCTATCTATCTATCTATCTATCTATCTATCTATCTATCTATCTATCTATCTATCTATCTATCTATCTATCTATCTATCTATCTATCTATCTATCTATCTATCTATATCTATCTATCTATCTATCTATCTGTCTGTCTGTCTATCTATCTATCTATCTATCTATCTATCTATCTATCTATCTATCTATCTATCTATCTATCTATCTATCTATCTATCTATCTATCTATCTATCTATCTATCTATCTATCTATCTATCTATCTATCTATCTATCTATCTATCTATCTATCTATCTATCTATCTATCTATCTATCTATCTATCTATCTATCTCTATCTATCTATCTATCTATCTATCTATCTATCTATCTATCTATCTATCTTATCTATCTATCTATCTATCTATCTATCTATCTATCTATCTATCTATCCATCTATATTTAGCCATAAACTTAGACAAGTTGACAGACATCCAGACATTTAATCAGAGATACAGAAAAAACGGACATATTCATAGATAGACGAGCTACCGACCGGACGGACGGACAGATAGACGAATAGACAGACGGACAGACATGTATACAGACAGAGCCGGACAGAGAAAGATAAAAACATCGACAGAAAAACAGATAGAGAGAGACAGAGCTTAACACAAAAAGAATCAGACAGAAAGAAAAGAAAATACAGATATACAGTAAAACCTATGTAAATCTGAATTCTAGTAGCGAGGAATCTATATACTCTAGGGAAGTTGGCTGCTGAATGCACGGTGTAAGTCAAGTCGAAAGCTCCTCTAGCAGTAGGAGCCTTCAGCGTGACTTTCATCCTGCATTAACCCATTACCTCATATTGACGACTTTTGACGACTCTGTAAAAGTCACTTTGTGAAACCATTGTGATAAATAGAGAGCAAATGCTCTATCACAATGGTTTCAAACTACGAAATTCTAAAAGTTTCCTTTTCTCTAGTTAATGCTCCTTTTCGGTAGATTTATTCAAATATGTTGTATCTAAAAATAGCCTATGAGGTAATGGGTTAAGGTGTCACTTGCCTCCAAGGCCGATATTTATACTAAATTGAACGCCCGGTTTAGAGGGGGTTTACTGTATATAGATCGAGCCAGATACAGAGACTAACAACAGCAGGTATAAAGACAGATACATATACAGAGACAGAGAAAGAAAGAAGGATATGTAGATACTGGTAGAGACATACTTTCAGAATAAACAGCTACACACAGACACACCTGACTGAAGCATCAATGGAATCATAGTAAATGTGTGATTAAATGTCAATTGAACCAATGTCCCTTGATAACTGAAGATGATAATTACAGCAACCTTCTGGCGACACCACTCTTTCACCCACAAACTGATAACTGCAAAAGTGTTGTCTGCTTTAGAAGTATAATACATTTTATTCCAAATATTTTAATCATTAAGATTATAACATCAGCATGTTTTGGTCCTGAGAGATCATATTGCTGTCAGACGATACGTAGGGTAGTCTGATCTGAAACCGCAGCCTTCAAGAAATGCGATATGTGAGATGCTGTGAAATTTACTTGACGTCTGAGCTCGGTCCGAACTATTTGCAAATACCATAAACATGATAAAAGAGGCGACACATGCCATATACATTTGTACATTCATTTAACCCTTCGCTTGCTATTCACGTCAATATACCTACCTGTAAATAGTGAAGACCCAGATGAGACAGCTCCTGCAGGAGCTGTCTCATCAGGGTCTGCAATATTTACAATTTGATCGTGCAACCAGTGCACTCCACAGCAGTCATTGCACAGCAAAATACTTGTACACATCATACAATAAGGCATGGGTAAAGAAGGAGAAATGTATTTTAAAACTCAGCAAGAGAAGGGTTAAACCCTGTCGTATTCACTCTAAGCGCGACCAATGTTTAACGAACAGCCTGGATCCAAATATGGATCGGTACCATAGTCCAAGCTACTCTCTTAACCCCTTCCCTCATATAAACGCCCTTTCACACATTTGCAGCAAACAGAGTAGACCCAGATCAGACGGCTCCTATAGGAGCAGTCTGAGCGGGTCTGCTCTATTTGCTAACGGAATTTGATACTAGTTTTGTTTCTTTACTTTCTAAAATGGCTACAATGTTCCACTTGCCATATTTCATTATAACTGTTCTGTCCATGAATATTCACTAGGTATTTGAGTTTGGAATAAACATGGAAAATGGAATGAGTTAAAACATGCCGTTATGCTTAAACCTTATCATTCCTAGCGCGACCCGTGTTTTACAACAGCTTGGATCCAGACGAGACTCTGTGTCTCATCACAGTCCCAGCTACTCTCTCAAAAGTTTCTCAAATTATTAAACGAATAGGAAATAGATTAAAAAAAAAGTACGGAAACAACTCAGAGTGAGCCGACGTCATATTTTTACAGAATGATAACGGCAAAGAAGTTAACATAATTGTAAGCGTAGTTTCGCTTGGCCTTCTTATTTCAATTTAGTTTGTTTAACCTTTTCAGCGCTAAATTGACGAATTGTCTATTTCAAAATTCAAATAGGTCAAGCTTACCATGAAAATTAAGGGCTGCTTCTAAAGAAGATCGTAACATGACAAACAGTGCAGACCCTGATGCGAGGGATCCTCTAGGAGCCCTCTCATCTGGATCTATAATGTTTGTAAAGAACATTAGTGAGATTCGTTCTCCAAATCTTATCTGATCTTTTACGAAAATGCAATAGTATTTATCTAAAAGCTGAGTGCATATAAGACGCTTAGTTTCACTTTGTTTCTGTCTGCATTACAATAGAAGCTTTCTTCTACAATCACTTGGTAAATACACCTCTCTTCTACAACCATTTAGTAAATACAGCCTCTATTCTATAACCACATAGAAAACACATCTTTCTACTACAGCCACTTTGATAAATACACATCTCTATTGCAGTCATTTGGTAAATGCACACATCTGCTACATCCACTTCGTACATGTACGTCTTACTACGGTCACTTGGTAAATACACATCTCTTCTATAGCCACTTTGTAAATACACATCTCTACTACAGCCACTTGGTAAATACACATATCTACTACAGCCACTTGGTAAATACACATATTTTATACAGCCACATGGTACATGCATTCTTTTTACAGTCACTTGGTGAATATACATATCTACTAAAGCCACTTGATAAAAACACATATATTCTACAGCCACTTGGCAAATACACGTCTTTACTACCACTTGGTAATTACACATACATGTATGTACTAATTACAAGTACTTGGTAAATAAACATCTCTACTACAGTCACTTGGTAAATACATATATTTTCTACAGCCACTTGGTAAATACATGTATTTTCTACAGTCTACTATAGCTACTTGGTAAATAATACACATATTTTTTACAGTCACCTGGTAAATACATATATTTTCTACAGCTAATTGGTAAATACACACATCTACTACAGCCACATGGTAATTGCACATGTCTATAATAGCTATTTGGTGAATATACGGCTTTACTATAGCTACTTGATACATCCACTTCTCTATTACAACTACTTTGATAAATGCAGATATCTATTGCAGTCTCTTGGTTCTACTACAGCAACTTAGTACATGCGCCTATTTACTACAGTCACTTGATAAATACACCTCTCTGCTACATCCACCTGGTAAATAAACCTCTCTACCACAGTCTTGTGTTATATACATACCTCTGCAGCAGCTGCTTGTTACATACACATATATCCTACAACCACTTATTAAATATATTCTGAAAATGGGTGATCCTTCGAAATCAAAAGTAGAAATGCAAAAAGAGAAAATTGCAGACTCGGTTTTATTGAGTCTGTTCATGAGTAGTAATTAAAAGTGCAACCCTACTCACGCCCCCTAGCACCGGCTTAAGCAGTATTCAATTTTCAAAACTAATGACATCAAAACTAATGATCCCGAAGGACCAGAAAATATAACAACACTGAGAATGAAGTACGGGGCGACTATTTACGGTCGCCACACCAGCACTTAACACCTGCTGTTGTGAAGTACACCTCCCTACTATAGTCTCTTGGTAAATACTCCTCTCTGCTTCATGCATTTAGTACGTACAGACATCTTCTAAAATCACAACCTACAACCACTATTAACTCCAGCCTTTTTGGTAAATACACATATCTACCACAGTCATTTGTTAAATACACATATCCACTATAGCTACTTGTTATATACATTTATCAACTACAGTCACTTGTTAAATACACATATCCACTATAGCTAATTGTTATATACAGTTATCTACCACAGTCACTTGTCAAATACATATATCTACTATAGCAACTTGTTATATACACCTCTCTACTACAGCCACTTGGTAAATCCACCTCTTTTCTACAGCCACTTGATAAACACGCCTCTCTACCATAGTCACGTGTACAACCACTAGTTAAAGGGGAGGTTCCTACATTCGACGCATTTTAAAAATACATAAAATGTACAAAACACATTTGTTTACATGCTGAAAAGCAGTATATCGCAAGAAAAGCTATCAAATAAACGTTGACAATGGCAAAGCATCCATGTTTTTGATATCGACGATCCCGATTTTTTTACCCGATGTTTCAGTTTTATTCTGGTTGGGTTTTAGTTTCGTATCTGTTCGCGGTTTTCGAGTCTCTCCGACCACTTCCGAGAAAAGCCGTTACATAAACAATGGAGGGATCGGGTGATCATCGGCAATACGCGGAAAATTTGAACGGAAAAGGCCGATAATACTTTGTAGAACAAAAAAAGGTATTGATGAATCGGTTTATGTTGTATCACAGGGGCATTTTTCGATATAAGTTCAAATTGACAATCTTCATAATAATGATTGAGCATAACAAATATCAAATTTTATGATATTATTGAAAAAATGCGTTCATTGTAGGGACTTCCTCTTTAAACCTCTCTACTACAGCCACTTGTTGAGAACGCATTTCTACTAAAACTACTTGTTAAATACGCCTCCTACTACAGCAATTTTCTCAATACTTCTCTCCACTACAACCACTTAGGAAACACACCTGTCTACCACAGTCTCTAGTTACGCTTTTCACAACAACAACTTGGTTAATATATATTTTACTACTATAGTCACTTCTGAAGTACACTGCTATCCTACTTCCATTTGCTTAATGCACCTTGCTACTACAGTCACTTATTAAATATATCACTCTACTCGTACAGTCGCCATTTTAATACACTTTTCTGTTGCAATCACTCGTTAAGTACGGCTCTCCACTACTACCACTTGGTAAGGATACCTTCTTTCTACAGCCACTAGTTAAATAAACCTCGTTGGTACAGCCACTTATCAAATATTCCTCTCAACTACAGCCACTTGTTAAATCTCTATTACAGCAACTTATCAAATACATATTTCAACAACAGTTAATTGTTGAATACACCCTCAACTACAGTTACTTTTTAAATATGTCCATCTACTACAGTCACTTGTTAAATACATCCCTCTACTACAGTCACTTGTTAAATACACTTCTAAACTACAGTCACTTGTTAACATCTATTACAGCAATTTGTTAAATACACCACTCTATTGCATCAACTTCTTAAAAACTAGGGTCACATGTTAAAAACATTAACTTGTTCAATACACCTCTCAACTATAGTCACTTGTTAAATACATATCTCTACTACAGGCACTTGGTGAATAAATCTCTCTGCTACAGTCACTTGTTAAATACATCTCTCAACTACAGTCACATGTCTCTCTGCATCTCTCTACTACAGTATTTTGCTGAATACACCCCTCAACTACGGCCACTTGCTAAATAAACCTCTATATTACAGTCACTTGCTAAATAATCCGCTCAACTACAGTCACTTGCTTAATAAAACTCACTGAAAGGACCATTTCAACTACAGTCACTTGTAAAATACACATCTCTACTATACAGTCACTTATCTCGAACTTCAAGGCGCCATACAATTAAAAATCGACCTGCAATAAGCTGTCCCATGTGTTTCTAGATGTGAGTAAGGATATAATTTATAACACTACTGTATTTAAAAGTTTGGAAGGACCGAACTGTTACTTAGAGTTATCCTGAAGTTCGAGTTATTTGAGTTCGAGATACCCGAGGTTCAACTGTATTCCATAGGTCATGTGAAAATACTCGCAAAAACGATGTTGACAATATAAGTTACTTAATGTCGCATCAGGACAGTAATTATTCAAATTCACTACCTATAAACTACTTGAAATAAAGTTTCTAGACTAAACGTCTAATCTGGATCCAAGTTGTCAGGTTGCAGCACTTACCATGATTGACTGGTTAACCCTGTTGAATATTCATGAAAGAAATAACGACATCATGAATATTTATTAGTTATTTTTTATAATGGCCTATACACACTTTATCATGATTTCATAAGCAAACAGAGCAGACCCAGATCATACGACCCCTACAGGAACAGTCTGATCTGGTTCTACTATGTTTGTCGGCTGCATGAGCATACGTTTATTTGAAGGAAAGGGTTAAGCTTTTCCATCATATAAATGCCAATTCATGACAAATGAACACAGAAAAACATTAACTCCAGTCTCATTTAGTTTTTATAACGACTCATGTTAAAGCTGTTTAGCATGTAATCGACAATATTTGTCTTTTCTAAATGGAATCGTATTTGTATTAAACAATGCATCGAGCAGTCAACACTGTATTGGTTACACCACCAGATGATGACCGTCGGAAAATCAACGTATTGTTTCTACTTTTGATTAACAAAACAACCAGTTTGACCGTAAAGTGGTATAAAATAAATTACCAAGGTCCTTGTTACTGCTACAACTAATCAATTTATTGTCCGTACCAATATTGTCCAATTATTGTATTTTATCGTAGGATTGTTATTTAATTGTACCCTCGCACCAGCGATCAGATCTTAGTGATTGTCTTTCGGCTGACATATGGCACCTGAGTCGGCTGTATCGCCTTCCTTATTTACCGCTACGCGACTGTCTTATTCTTTAGCTTGTCGATGGGCGACTTTGTGATGATAGTTTGAAAGCAATCTGGGTTCATATCAGACGCCGAGTAACTCATTGTCTTATCTGGATCCACATTCATCATTGCTCCCTTTGTTTTTAAAAGAAATTAAGACATGGGTTTGTTTTTGGAATATGTAGCAGACGACATTTAAGTAGACAATATCTGCGCAGTGCATTAAGAGGTAGAGCAGGTAGGCTTGGTAGCAGTCGAACAGGTGAGAAGTGGCGCGGTAACAATATCGGCTTACTCTTTGATCTTTCCGTCACCACGGAAACGGGGGACGCCTTTCGTAGGCATAATGCTTCAGTCTGCCCAATCAGCATTCGAGATAACTGATTGACTTAGAAAACGTGTAATATTATTAATGCCAGGGTAGAACTAGTCAACGAGCCGGCGTTCTCATTATTTACGATATTGTGCATTCTTCCCAGTTAAGTAAATGTCGGAGAAATAGCCGTTTCCTCTAAAAATATATTCGGAATAGTGTGTCCCTAAAAAAACTGCAGATGTCGTCCTACGGTCTGTACCATCCGCATCAGGTAAGATGGTGTTGTCGTAAACAGTGTTCACCAAGTTTGCTTTTTGATAAATAACCGGTGCATAGGTAAAATATGCGTAATTAATGAGAAAATGGCTGCGATACCAGAGTCTAAAGACGTTCTCATTTTTTATGAATGACACGATGAAAATTTGATAGTTTTTCACGCGGGAACTCGGGCTATTCCTAATAGGAACAAGTTATTTATTAATACGGAATGATCGGGCAATAAACACGATATCTCCTCTCACTATCCAAATTGTCTTAATAATTTAAATTGTTCAAGTTAAACGGAGAATAGAAAGGTATTGTCAGTAGGTCGATGAATGCGCCTTGCTTTAAGACGCCAAAACAGGGTGACAAAATTACGAATCAACCGGTGTTGAAAAATATAAAAACTAAATTCAAATAAGAGGATATTTTGGGATTCTTTAGATATGTATGTGCAGTATATAGAGAATAGTGAGCGGTGCATAGTGCTAGGTGTAAATGTGTGACCATAACTCGTGTACCCTTTACTCCATGAATATTCATGAAAGAAATGGTGACATCATGAATATTAATTAGATAAAGTTTTAAAGTTGTATAATAACACTTGAAATTGTTTGCCAAAGCAAACACTCTACGATCAGATCTATAATATTCGATAAACAAACAGAGTAGACCCTGATCAGACGCCTCCTATAGGAGATATCTGATCAGCGTCTGCTGTGTTTGCTTATGATATTATATAGATATGATTTCTGCCATGGCTAAATTCCCATGTCCTTGTGCTATTATAACAGTTAATCTAATTAATATTCATTCAATTTCATTGCATCATTATTTCATTTTCTTACATGAATATTCATGAAGCACAGGGTTAAACCTTTACCAGATAGAGACACCCTTTTTACGCATTTGCAAACAGAGTAGATCGAGACCAGAATCCCTTGTAGGAGCTGTCAGATCAGGATCTGCTCTGTTTGCTTGTGGAATAGTATAGGTCTGGATCTACAATTTCGACAACTGTTTATATAGTTTATTACGAATTTATCAGTGACATACAGATATGGTTTGGCGAAAAACTATCATAATTATTGCTTTCAAACTTTACCCTTTCAATGCGGAATATTCAAAGTGGAATGACCCATCAGAGTATAACTGTAATGTCCATTCAATATGAAAGGGTTCAATTTGCTAGATGACAAACAGTGCATACCCCGCAGGAAGTTGTCTGATATGGATCTACACGTTTTGCAAAAGCCAGTTCATCTGAACAGGGTTAATGAAAAACTGGATTTTCCTTCCAATCTAATTATTTTAGCCCTTTCCTCATAACACGTTTTCGCGCATTTGTAAACAGAGAAGACCCAGATCAGACGGCTCATGTAGGAGCTGTTTGCTAATGGAACATGCTAAATCTCTACTTCTTATTTTCCTGAACTGGCTACAGTGTTCCACCTTCCATATTTCATTATAGCTATTTTCATGAATATTCAGTAGGTATTGAAATTTGGACAACATATAGAACAGGGAAAGAGCTAAATATCTCCCTAAAATATAATCATATTATATGCAAAATCTTTCACATATTCGCTTTTTGAGTGGTATTACTTATCCAGCCAAGCGAAGCTTGATTCGCATTTGCAAAAAGCTTGGATCCAGATGAGACGCCGAGTAACAACTCATCAGGATCCAAGCTGTTTGACACTCGGTTAGATCAGAATTTGAGCAGCTATTTTGTTTTACAGCAGAGTGAGATTTGGAACGCTTGGGGTTTTCCCGCTTTGTTTCAAACTAAGTGAGATATTTTATAAACGATACTGAACAAATTTTAATGAAAAGTTTATTGTCTGCTCAGAAATGAAAACATTAAACTTTTTTCAGACAAGAATAGTTGACAGCGAAAGAGTTTAATGTACAAAGTACAAGTACACATTTACAAAGAACAAGTACAACTGTCCTATACGTCTAGTTTTTCACTTTCCTTTGCAAACTGAGTAAAAGATCTGACGGCTCCTGTAGGATCAGGTTTGCTCTGTTTTCTTATGATATCACAATAGATCTGACTCTACAGTTTTGCCAATATCAAACTATCCTGTGTACATATGCCGTTATAGCAATTCAACTGGTAAATATGCATGTCATTGTTTCTTGCCTGAAAGTGTTAACTCATTCTCTCCTAGGCTATTCTTAGATCCGATCGTTTTTAATTAATATACCCAAAAGGAGCATTAACTAGAGAAAAGGAAATTTTTAGAATTTTGTAGTTTGAAACCATTGTGATAAATAGAGCATTTGCTCCTAAAGGAGCAAATGTTCTATTTATCACAATGGTTTCAACATGAGAATGTTATAGAGGCGCAAAATTGCGTCACTAGGGGATAATGTGTTAGATGTGTTATCTACATGCATAGTAAAGTAAAACAATTAATTAACTTGCATTTGCATTGCAGACTATAGACCCGGATAGACCCCCCACACACACACACGATCACCCCCCCCCCACACACACACACACACACACACACACGATCAGTGTCCGCACTGTTTTTTTCTCATTCAGTGTCGCTTCAGAAAAGCTTATTCTATCATCCTAAATGGATATTACTACATGTATTAGCATTCCAATCTTTGAAAATTCAGTATTTAAAGGTGCATTAAACAGTGACCACGTGTGCGCGTTCCACAGCATCACAACTATAATACTACGCCCCCCCCCCCACCCCCCACTCCCTGTGGCTTTGCAAATAGTGCAGATTGATCAAACCTTGAAAGTAAATTGTAGTACAGTCAACCCTCGTTACAACGACCATGTTCTAACCATGTCCTAGAGGAGCTGTCTCACATGGGTCTGCACTATTTGCCAGTATACATGTAATTCAATAGCCAGTATAATTCAATAGCCACAATTTATCCATCTTTTGGAATGGTTAAGCTAATTAATATGCAGTGGATGGATTCATATATGAATATTCAGCATGAGAAGTGTTAATATTTATATTCAGGTAGTTTTGTTTTAAAAAATAATGTCAGTATAAAGAATGTTCTGTTATATCGAATGTCGTTGAAAATTCCGTTATATCGAATGTCGTTGAATATTCCGTTATATCGAATGTCATTATAATGAGAGTTTACTATATATGTAAGAAGTGCTGTAAGAAATGGCATCAATGTCATCTTTAAAATGTACGTACAGTAAAACCTCTCTAATGCGACCACTTAATGAATAAACATGGCTGTCTTTATAAGCAGGTGGTTGCTTAATGCAGGACAAAGGTAATGCAGAAAGCTCCTCTGCAGTATGCTACCGCCTGAATCTAGCACCCAGAATTAAACCTCTTTTAGGTGGTCGCATTAGCGGGGTTTTACTGTATTTATATCAATCACACTTGACTATTGTCGACGGATCGTTCGACCCAGTTCCATAACCTATTTCAGAGCAAAATATAAATGTGCGTACTCAAATACTAAAACCACCCTTTCTCTACTAAACCCTATGTTGTGACCACTTTTTAGAATTGTCTTTCTTGGAGACGATTCTTAAGGGCTTGGCGGAGAAATAAAGACGTTATTCTTCTACATGTTTTCATTTACACATCTTATTTTAATTCTTTTGCTGCAAATGGCGAATATAGGATTACCTGTGTAGGCAGTTTGGGTCAAGTTGATAAGATTATACTGTAATTTAAATTACAGTAAAACCTCTCTATAACGACCACTAAATAACATCAATTATTTTGTATTAAATGCAGATGTCTGCTTAAAGATTAAAGCAGGGTGAAAGTCCTATACGAGCGTTCTGTTTTACTTTCACCTTGCTTTAAGCAGCCACCTGCTCTAAATACCAACTAATTAACACAATTTAGTTGTCGTTATAGGGAGGTTTTACTGTACAATGTTTGCACCTATAGCACACACAACAGCTGCAATGGAAAGATAAAAAAAATAATTTGTCTATGACAAATCTTCATATAAACAGTGCGTCACGTGTTCAGATAATTGATCTGTGACCAGGTAATTGATCCATGACAGATCTAGATCAAAACGGTGAACCAACTGGTCAGACAATTGGTCTGTGACAGATCTGGATCTACACTGTATAAAACTATAAAATGTCTTTTCCCTATGACAAAATGCGTACACAGTAATGACTCGGTGCTACAAAATTTTAGCAACGAAGAATTTATGTCTTTGTAGGCAGGTGGCAGCTTAATGCAGGTTGAAAGTCATACAGAAAGCTCCCAGAGGAGCTTTCTGTATGACTTTTAACCTGCATTAAGCTGCAATCTGCATTCAAAATCAATAATGGTACGTATTTGAGTGTTCGAATAATCGAATTTTCACTATATTAGTTTACAAAGTCGTAGAGCCTTTTAAATGGCGGCAGTTCGATGATCGGTATAAATCTGTCATTTGGGAATTTTAGATTAAATGCAACACTGACACTGTTAACAATATTGACTCTTTGAAACCTCTGACTGCGTTTCCGATAACCTATCCAAACAAGCTGGACCCAGATGAGATGCTGAATATCTCAGCGTTTAGTACGTCGATTTATGAAATAAATGGGAATCAAAATAATATTTGAACATTTGAAGCAGTTAGAATTTTTTAGAAACGAAAATTCCCAGTATTGAAAGGTTTACATGTGCATTGAAATCTCTAGCATTACGACAAAATTTAATGTCCACTGATATAAGAAATATAGGACCTCTTTATTTTAACGCTTTACTCCATAAATACGCCTTTTTACGCCTTTGCAAACAGACTAGATCCAGATCAGACGGCTCAGGGTCTGTTCTGTTTGCTTATGAAAGTATAATGATATGAATATAAAGTTTCTGTGTCCATTGATTTAATTCATATTCATAACATCGTTATTTCATACACGAATATTCATGGAGTAAAGGGTTAACCCTGTACTCGTACAGACGCCTCATCACGCCTTTGCACACAGGGTAGATCCAAGTCAGACGCTTGCTTGTCGTCATAAATCGCTGACAAGGTTTTATAGGAGTTCAGATCTGGTGTCAAAGGTCAGATAGGTGCCAAATTGATATGAAAAACGTGTATCTCAACTATGAAGCTGTGTCTAACAAATCCATGTAATAAATTATCTAAATTTGATATAATGCATTTTATTCTTCAAACCAAAAAAAGTCATTTATCGTTTTAAAAAACGTATGGAGCCGAGTTCAAATCAGGTATCAAATATCAAATAGGTACCGAGCTGGCCTAGTACTCGCCCTTCAAACGTATTAAAAACTTATCTTAATTAAGAGGCCCTGTCTAAGAAAATGATGAGACAGAATATCGTTATTTTTATTAAGGTTGCCACTCAGGGCCTGTTCTGTTTGTTTATGGAATACGTTTCTGCCATGACTAAAACAACTCCTGTGTTAATATATAATGTTAAACATGAACATTCATTAGGTAACAATCTACTCGGTAACAATCTACTCGGTAACAATCTACTCGGTAACAATCTACTCGGTAACAATTTACTGCTAGGAGATATATGGTATCAACTATTTAATGTTCGAGCAATAAACGGGCACTCTATGTAGCTGGAATGCCATATATTCTACAACTAATTTAGTCATAATCTCGTATAAAAGTGGCTATACAGTAGAATCCGTCCTAAGCGGTCATTCATTTATTGAGCAAAGGATTCTTAAAGAGCTGGTGGTTGCTTAATGCAGGGCAAAAGTAATGCAAAAGGTTCCTGTATAAGCATTTTGCATTGCATTTGACCTGCATTAAACTCCCACCTGCTTTACAGACACATAATTATACCTTTCTAAATGACTGCTCACGACAAGATCTACTTATTTTAAATGTTTTGTATAACTTATTGACCATAGAACAAAGGGCCCATAATAACATGAAGAAGTACCTGTTATAATGTGATATTTCTACTCGTCTTTAAAATACCAGGGCGGTGGTGCGGGTTGTGATGGTGTGGATGGAGTCACTGTTACACTATCCCTTTGCAAACAGTTTTGATCCAGTTCCAGTTTTATTTTTGTTTGTAGTATAAGACAACATAGCTTATGCTTACCTCTCCTTACCCAAATGAGACGCCTCTTTTTCAAATAGGGTAGATTCAGACCAGACGGCTCCTATACGAGGGTCTGCTTTGTTTCCTTATGGTATATATAGATCTGATTCTAAAGTTTCTGTCATGGCTAAACGGCATGTGGTCATATACCAAAATCAGCGAAGAAATATTCACCCTGTCAATACTTAACATTTTCCCTGATGAATTGTCATGTAAGAATGAATGCCATTTATGACTATTAATTAACTTAAGTTTTATAATGGTACATGTATATGGTCATAGCTAATTTTGATAACTCTCGATTCGGTTCTATCATAAGTTCATAAGCAAACAGTGTAGACCCTGATCAGACCGCTCCTACAGGAGCGGTCTGATCTGGGTCTACTCTGTTTGCAAAAGCGTGAAAAGGCGATCATACGAGGGAAAGGCTTAAGTATGGAACTGACCAAGCTTCTTGCGGAAGGACGTTTACACAGCAAGTTAAAGGTTAATACATATTGTTTTATACCTGAACAATCAAATAAGTAAACAATTCTATTCACCTTTCCCCTGTTGAATATTCATGTAAGAAATAATGACATCATGAATATTTATTAGCTGGATTTTGATATTGGCAAATGTACATAGGACATTTGGGTATTGGTAGAAACTGTAGTGTCAGATCTATCATAATTTCATAAGCAAACAGAACAGGCCCTGATCAGACGGCTCCCACAGGAGCCATCTGATCTGTGTCTACTCTGTTTGCTAATACGTGAAAAGCGTTTGTATGAGGGAAGCTGTTAACGTCTTCGTGATATTAATCTAAATATTTCTGTTTAATTTAATATAATATTTGTTTTGATAACTTTCTTAACGAAACGTTCATTTTATACTAGGAGCAGATTCAATAAAACAACAACAAATAAATGAACGCTAATGAGACAGTTGAATAAAATACTTAGATGTGAGCCTTGTCGATCGACAGAGAAACAGTATTGTTTTACTCAATGCTTGTCGTAATACAAATAATCAAAACAAACAAACGGAATCTGTAATTTTTCAAAGAGTAGGGTCACACATAAAAAGAAACAACAGACTTAGACTTGTATCTACTATCAAACAGAATTGAACATTTGATAGTACAACATAACTTACGTTTATTAGTATTCTACTTACAACACTGTTACGGGCGATTTTAGGTGATACAAATATTTTTTAAAAATCATTATTCAACTTGTATCAGTTACAAATGTACAGTATATAGATTTTGTTCACATTGTGTACATATATGTACATATAATAATCTAGACGTGTATCAGTTACAAATGTACAGTATATAGATTTTGTTCACATTGTGTACATATATGTACATATAATAATCTAGACTTGCCTGCGAATCCAAAATTGCAATAGAAATGTAGAGTTTCTGAAAATTAGAACCACTTTGAGATACGTCTTCGTGTTAACCTTTTACTCCATGAATATTCACATGAGAAATTATGACATCATGAATATCAATTAGATTAATTGTTATAATAGCATATGGACACGGAATAATTTTAGTCATGGCAGACACTATAGATTCAGATCTATATACTATCATAAGCAAACAGAGCAGATCCTGATAAAGACGGCTCCTATAGGAGCCGTCTGATCTAGGTCTACTCTGTTTGCAAAGGCGAAGAAATGGGTATTTATGGTATAAAAGGTTAAGGTCCTAAATGATACGTAAACTCAGTTTTAATCTAAAGTATTACAAGTGTTTGTGTGGATTTGTACGACTGATTTCATTAGGCTGTAAAGAAAACACAAATATAGCTTGTCTATTTATTTCATTAATCCTTTCAACACGGGACACACATGCACTTTTTAAAACAGTGTAGACCCAGATCTGAGGGATCTTGCCCTGAGATCAGTGTCTGCACTGTTTACGATTCAAATCCTCTAGCATGTTTAAGTCTTTTCATAATGAATGGGTTCTATAGCTAAACACTAATGGACTATCCCATTCTGATAAATCAGAATTAAAAGGGTTAATTTTCATTCAGGTAACGTTAAGGTTTAACCCTTCACCTGTTCTATATTCATGTAAGAAATGATGACATCATAAGTATTTATTAGCTGAATTTTCAAAATGTAAAATGTTCAAGGAAATGTTTTGCCCTGGCGAATTACTTTAGAATTTGTGCCCGTGCTTATAAAACTTTTTAGTTGAGTCTGAGTTCGTTCTCAAGCTTTTGATTGGTCAGATTTGAGCCAAAGCTCAAATCTGACCAATCAAAAGCTTGAGAACGAACTCAGACTCAGCTAAAAAGTTTTATAAGTATGGATACTGATCTACAGCATGTCACAAACAAATAGAGCATGCTCTCATCAGACAGCTCCTATATGATCTGGGGTCTACTCTGTTTGAAAATGCGCGATAAGGCGTCTATATGAAAGAAGGGGTAAACAATTTAGATAACTTTTCTTGTCATATATAATTGAATAACACACCTTTAGCTCGCCAATTATTATATCTTCTCAAATTTCTCCTTAGTTAATTCATGTTCACTGTCCCCCAGTTTAAATATCCTTCATTTATATTTCGGTTATTGGCAGGTGTTATCAAAACACCAAGTCTAATGTCTTATATGTTCTAGCCCGTTACCCATTTTTATATTTTTAATCATCAGCGCAATGTCGTCTCACATTTACGTTATCAACTTAGGAAATCTCATCATTAATATTATTCAATTTAAATGTCGACTGCAACCTTTATACTGGCCTCAGCGAATTAGCGATGTCACTGGGAAACAATATAGACCAAGATGAGACCCTGATTAAATCTGCATCCTATCAGTGTCTATTTCACAATTGCGTTCTATCTTTAACAGAATATGCATTTTAAAAATGAGTCAGACAAAAAATGTAAGCAGACGACAAGTTTTGCGGGCTGGGGAGCTAAAATGAAATAATTTAAATTAATCGAATCCATTAACGCATATGTCGCACGCGCCACGTGTCCTTTAATTCACGAAGCGCAAATAGTTTAAATTTGAATCCAGATTGTATGCAATTGTATTGCTTGTTACTATATGCTTTAATCTAATGTTTTCGTCTTTTTAACGATTATTTACTTACAGCAAAATTTCGGAAACTTAAAGCTTAAATAACGCTAAACATGAAGAAGTATTACGATTTAGAGTTTAAGGTGTTGTTTTTTTTATTAAATTCAGACAAAGACTTTGATAAATATAGGCTCAGATAATAGTCACCATTAACAGTCACCATGTGTAAATCAATCATACACTGTCCCTAAACAGACCCGTAGGCAAACAGTGCAGACTAACCCCCCCCCCCCACACACACACTGACCCACCAACTCAACCCTTGCACACCCAGCGTCAGCGTCTACACTGTTTAGTTCACGTTTTCCGAAGGTCTCGTCGGCAAAAAAGTCTTGCCTAAAATAATTTGCAACGACAACACAGAGTTCGAAATTTAAACATTTTTCAAGAATAACTCCTTTATTTCTTCACCATACCATATACTGTTACCACTCTTTAGAATCGTCTCAAAGAGAGGATCCTAAAGAGTGGTCACTGTACAGGGTTTGGCGGAGAAATGACGATTTTGGTATTTGTGCACGCACCGTTAAATGTAGCTCTGTCAATAAGATTGATTCATGATACATAGATGAGCAACAGTCAGATTTTACATTTGGTCTGGGTCAGTGCATTTTGCGTTAAACGACTCATGAAACGACTCTTATATTTAACACGAGGTGTAATTTTCAGCTACTTATGAAGCGACTTATATTGTTTACATGAGGTGTAATTTTAAGGTATTTAGCGATACTGGAGCGACTAATACATGTATAGATGACATAAGGTGTAATGATAAGCGACCCAAGAAACGACTCATATAATTAACATGAGGTGTGAGTTTAATCGGCTCATTGAGCGACACATATAGTTGACATGAGGCATGATTTGAACACATTCCCTTATATTGTTGATGCCTTTTAAAAAAGTCATTTTTTGAAACCATTGTGATAAATAGAGTATTTGCTCCATGGGAGCAAATGCTCCTGCTTATCGCAATTGTTTCAAAACTACATAACTCTAAAAAAAATCATTTTGTCTAGTAAATCCTCTTTTTGGTAGATTTATTCAAAGAGATTGGATCTAAATATAGCCTTTGAGATAATGGGTTAAACAGGAATTATATAACAATCATATTTACCGTAAGACTGTAAACTAATTATAACTCTTTGGACACTGGGCACTCATGCTTAGTATTCATGAAGCTTTTTGCGCTTGGGATTCAACATTTTGACATCCAAAGTATGCCACCCGTACTAAGTATTTGTGATTATCCCTTAACTCCGTGAATACGCATTTCTACGCCTTTACAAACAGAGTAGACACAGATTAGTCGGCCCCTGTAGAAGCCACCTGACCAGGGTCTTCTCTGGTTGTTTATGAAGTAATATAGATCTATATGATTCTGTAGCTTTTGACATGGCCAAATATTTTTGTGTTTACGTATCATCGAAAAATCTAATTAATATTCATGACATTATTATTTCTCACATGGATATTCATGGAATGAAGGGTTGAAGTAGACATGTGAGAAATACGCTCTTAGATAGTAATCAAAACGACATATTTTGCAGACAAAACATACTTAGTGTTGAACGAGTTGATGGTTTCATGCAATATATTGAAATAAAGCTACTGGGATATGACCAGTTTTAGTATCCACAAACAGACAGAGAGCACAACATGTATGGTTTGGATTTTAATGCATTGACTATGCATGTCTATATATATCCTAAACACTAAACCTGTAGGAAATGCTGTGAGCATAAAAGAGAATGTTCAAACATCAGTTACCGATATTCATTCTGATAGTTGTGCTAGTTCTAAAGATATAATTACACTGTTAGCCAAAAGCTCGATTCATAAAAATGATATAATTTTATATAGGACTGATCGCTTAATTATCTGATATTAAAGCCTTTCCGTGCCTTTGCAAACAGAGTAGACCGAAATCAAACGGTTCCTGTAGGAGCTGTCTGATTAGGATCTACTGTGTTTGCCAAGGCACGGAAAGGCTTATACAGATATGATCTACTGTGTTTGCTAAGGCACGGAAAGGCTTATACAGATATGATCTACTGTGTTTGCTAAGGCACGGAAAGGCTTATACAGATATGATTCTACAGTTTCTACTATTGCCAACATCTCCTGTATTCGTATACTACAATAAGGCATCTGCTAATAAATATTCATGATGTATTATTTCTTACATGAATATTCATGAAAGAATGAGTTAATACACCTTTTCAATTCCTCTTCCTAAAATACCATTAGTGTTCAACAATAAAAAAAATAAATAGATCAGTGGACCAACACTTGCGGAGTTTCAAAATTAATCGTATTCACAGAAATACAAATTTAAAATGTAACGCATTTTAAGTTACAAAATTAACGAATGAAAACTATATTAAGACAAGTATATACCAGAAACATACTGACAAAAGTAAGACAAGAAGTTTAATGTTTCTCAGCTATTGTTTCACCCTACACACATTTACCGCCGAAACAAATCACCCCCGGAGTGACTAACTATAATTGTTAGATGTTCATACATAAGAAGAAAGCGGGCGTTCGTTTCAGACATAATTTCCGAGAAAATCTAATGAACGTTGCTGTTTGTCTGGTCTTTCCTCTAATACTTCCACACCTTTCGCTTCAAATTTTCGTCAACGCCAAAATGCCTGGCATTGTCCATATATAACAAGGCTTTTCGCAGACGGTAACGAAACCAGCTGACAGTACAAATTCGTCTGTATACAATTTACCGCAATTTTTGCCCCAATCGGTCGTACAGGCAGCGGGTCGAACCAATTAATACTCGTCTTCTATTCGCGGAAACCAATAACACTTCGTTAAACTCACGTTTAACCATGAGGTTCCGGTATGGCACGTGCTGACACGTGACCTGAAAGGTAGAGCGGATAGTTTCATTTCGTTTTCTTTTATTGATGTGTAATTGCGCGTTCTATTCATAAAATGAATTATTTGATACAAATCTTTATGATGAAACGTTTTATGATTTGAATAAAGAGACTGAGATTTACAACGCGTTTGCTTTGTTCCCGACACGTGACTTGACGAAGGTCTTCGCTCGAAATGTCATTTCGATTTGAAATAAATAGTATGAAAATGGTTTTAAATGAAGATAGAGAAAGCTGTTATTACTCCATGAAAACGTTGCCTGGAGATGGAAACAATTGTATAGATCGCTTTAACAACCGCTTTTAACCCTTTCCTCCATATAAATGCATTTTAGCGCCTTTACAAACAGAGTAGACCCAGACCAGAGGGCTTTGTTGGAGCCGTCTGATCAGAGTCTGCTCTATTCGCGTATGAGATTATCTGACTGTACAGTTTTACTAATGCCAACTATTCATATGCCGTTGTAAAATTTGAGCTAACGAGTTACTCGGGATTTCACCAGCATCCAAACTATGTGGTGCTATAAGTCTGCTTGTTGAAACAAAAAGGAAGAACATTCAAAGATACCGTTGACCTTCGGTATCTCGAACTAGTATAACTCGAACTTCGGGATAGCTCGAATTAAAGAGTCGGTACTTCCAAAGTTTACAATACAGAATTGTTATAATATGTATCACTGCGCATATCTAGAAACACATTTAACAGCTAAATGCAGGACGAAAGTAATGCCGAAAGCTCCTACAGGAGATTTCGACATTACTTTAGGCCTGCATTAAGCTGTAGACTTCAGATATTGGTCAGATTAGAAATTGGATGACTCAAACCTCTGTTGGCTCGAACTAATATGTATGGTCCCTTCAAGTTCGAGATACCGAAGTTCAACTGCAGATAAAAAACTGATGTCAGTGTCTGCTATAGACCAGATAAAACGGCTGGTCAGTGTCTGCTATAGACCAGATAAAACGGCTGGTCAGTGTCTGCTATAGACCAGATAAAACGGCTGGTCAGTGACTATTAGATCAGATAAAACGACCAGTCAGTGTCTGCTATAGAACAGATTAAGCGGCTGATCAGTGTCTAATAGACCAGATAAAACGGCTGGCCAGTGTCTGCTATAGACCAGATAAAACGGCTGGTCAGTGTCTAATAGATCAGATAAAACGGCTGGACAGTGTCTCCTATAGACCAGATAAAACGGCTGGTCATTGTCTAATATACCAGATAAAACGACCAGTCAGTGTCTGCTATAGACCAGATAAAACGGCTGGTCAGTGTCTAATAGACCAGATAAAACGGCTGGTCATTGTGTGCTATAGACTAGATAAAACGGCTGGTCAGTGTCTAATAGACCAGATAAACGGCTGGCCAGTGTCTAATAGACCAGATTAAACGGCTGGTCAGTGTCTGCTCTGTTTGCCTATGCACTTATGATAGATATGACTCTACAGTTCTACCAGTACCGAAATCCCTGTTTATATAGGCTATTATAAAAAAAAATCAGCCAATAAATATTCGTGATGTCTTTATTTCTTACATGAATATTCAACAGGAAAAGTTTCAATGCGGAACAAAGTGATGAAGAAGTATCATATAGGAGTTTTCTGCAGTACTTTTTGTTTTGCATTAAACAGCTACCTGGTTTGATATACCGACGGATTAATTCGCCAAGTGGTAGCTTTAGAGAGATTCTACTATACACATAGATTATATATAAATCTTGCATGTGTTGATAAATTTTGATCTAAAATAACGTGCAGACATAAGCAGGTAGTTGTTTAATACAGATCAAAAGTAATGCAGAAAGCTCCCATACCTGCATTAAGCTACCATCTGCCCCTACAGACCCATAATAAGACTTCTTTTGATGACAGATTCTACTGTATTTCGAACAGAAACCTCTTGGACTATTGTTAAAGTATTTCGAACACACACCTTTGAACCCATTTTAAAGTATTTCGAACACACACGTCTGAACAAATATTAAAGAATTTCGGACACACGTCTCATGGACCAATGTTAAAGTATTTCAAACACACGCCTCTGGAGCCATTATTAAAATACATGTACATGTACAACAAACCCCCTCTAAATACTCTAATGTTGATAATGAAGAATGTAGGGGTTTCAGGGAGATGGTTAACCTATTCCCTACTACTGACGCCTCTAGACGCCTCTGTAAAAGTCATTTTTGAAACCATTGTGGTAAATAGAACATTTGCTCCATAGGAGCAAATGTTCTATTTATCACAATGGTTACAAAACTACACAATTCTAAATATTTCTTTTTTCTAGTAAATGCTCCTTTTCAGTAGATTTATTGAAGGAGGTTGGACCTATAATAGTCTAGGAGAGAATGGGTTAACGCAGGATGAAAGTCATCTTGTATTAGGATGCCACCTGTCATTAAGACCTGTATTGAAACTAATTTGTTCGCCGGGTTAAGAGGGATTTAACTATATTTCAAACACACACCTCTGGGACCATTATTCTTTCACTGTCACAGACACTCGGGGTACTTGAACCAACATACCCGTGACGTAATGCTCGGGCAAGCCGATATCAGTGACTAGCGGAAAGTAATAAATCTGTCGATGCTGTATTCCCTGATCGCCCTGTTCCATGTAATCGAATGTAATCTAATTTGCAGTGATGCTGAATAAATTATAAGTCCCGACATTGTATCCCGTAATAGGAAGCCAATTTATCGAATATAATATAAAGTCACAGTTTTCATGGGATTGCTCGACTCGCGCAGTTTCAACTTGTTGATATTCAGTCAACTGTTACAGGAATTTGGTTAAAGATGTGTTAAATGCAGAAACCTGTCAATACTAGGCAATTGTCGTTTTCAAAACTAATGACCTAAACAGTTTTCTTCCGTTTGATTTAAAGACATGTTTGAGCGCTAAATAGTTTGTACTCTGATGAAGTGCAAACTGTATGAAAGGGCCATTTAAATATTATAATAATAATAAACATTCTTTTTTTTCAAATTTTCGGTCACTTGACCTTTATCAAGAAATAATTCTGTATGAAATCAACTAAGTGGCCTCCATTATGATGATAGAAATATCATTTAAAAATATTGATGGTATTTGTTCAATCAGTTCCTTCGTTGGCTATTTGTAGATCCAGTCTCTTTAAATATATCCACTGAAGAGCGTTTACTAGAAAATAAAAGGATTTTTTTTTTAAAAATTGAGTACTTTTCAAACCAGTGTGATAAATAGAGCATTTGTTCCTATGGAGCAAATACTCTATTTATTACAATGGTTTTAAAACATGACTTTTAGCTAGGTGTCAAAGGTGTCAACATGAGAGAGTGGGTTTAACATGTTTTATTTGATATATTTTTGTATGAGAAGGGCCACAAGGTCAGTTGTGTTGGAAGAGTTGCAGTTTGTTAAAGACTTAAAAATAATTAAATTAAGCTGCATATAATGATAATAATAATAATAATAATAATAATAATGATGATGATAATGAATAATAATAATAATAATAATAATTGTTTTCTGAACTGCTTGTATTTCTAACTGAAGAAATAACGATCGGAATCTAAACAAGATAAACAATTATATATCTGATCAATAACCGGTTAGTTCGATGACTACTATTGCAACTAATGGTAAAAGTCATAGTTAGGATTTCAATGTTATATACAGTACTTAGTTATGGTCGGTGTTTCCCTCAGCCTGATGTTGGACGCCGTACTCAATCATATGAGTAGCACCAAGAAAAGAGGTGTGTTCGTCACTTGGCCAGCAAGGCAGCCTCTGGCCAGTCGTCTGACATAGACGCTCATCACTGGCGAGTCTTCTGGTCTGCACCGGTTGTAATGTCTTATGGCTGGATTCTGTTGTTCATTGTAAATATGTTTTGAGGGCCTCATGGAAGATTGGTTATTACCAAATGTGGGTCCTCGTTAAATAAAGTATTTATTATTAGAATCATTATTGTTAAACTATGTAGAACTTGACCAGATTTGTACACTGGTCCAGAATTACACTGTTTATCAGTGTGGCTACTGGACCATATTTACACTGTTTACTAGTGAGGCCACTGGTCCATATTTACACTGTTTACCAGTGTGGACACTGATCCAGATTTACACTGTTTACTAGTGTGGCCACTGGTCCATATTTACACTGTTTACCAGTTTGACCACAGGTCTAGATTTACACTGTTTACCAGTGTGGCCACAGGTCCATATTTACACTGTTTACTAGTGTGGCCACTGGACCATATTTACACTGTTTAACAGTGTGGACACTGGTCCAGATTTACACTGTTTACTAGTGTGGCAACTGGTCCATATTTACACTGTTTACCAGTGTGGCCACAGGTCTAGATTTACACTGTTTACCAGTGTAGCCATATGTCCATATTTACACTGTTTACCAGTGTTGCAATTGGTCCATATTTACACTCTTTACCAGTGTGGCAATTGGTCCATATTTACACTATTTACCAGTGTGGCCATTGGTCCAGATTTACACTGTTTACCAGTGTGGACACTGGTCCAGATTTACACTGTTTACCAGTGTGGCCACATGTCTAGATTTACACTGTTTACCAGTGTGGCCACAGGTCCAGATTTACACTGTTTACTAGTGTGGCCACTGGTCCATATTTACACTGTTGACCAGTGTGGTCACAGGTCCAGATTTACACTGCTTACCAGTGTGGCCACAGGTCCAGATTTACACTGTTTACCAGGGTGGCCACAGGTCCAGATTTACACCACATAATAAAGCTGTTGGTGTTGGATCAACAATATTTTGTACATGTAATAAAATTGTGTCATTTCAGTTTCACCTTTTACGCCGACTTTTCACTTGTACAAAAATGGTTTTTGAATAACTTTAAACATATATACGTAAATTGTAATACGTTGATAATCGCCTTGCTTTCAAAGAAAGAACTTATCTAGACAAATGAGAAAAATCGTAAAAATAGGTTCATTCACGCATCTTTTCAAAAACGCACGATTCATTTTTCCTAACTTTCAACTATTATTAGTGACGTCATCATTATGGAAACCACCTGTTTTCCTTTACCCGTGAAAAGACTTTTATCACGTTTGATCAACAGTCCTGAAAAGATTACAATCGTCGTGATTATCGTGAAATTGAGGATGACGGGTAAAGAAAAGGGCTACGCGTATTTGGTTGTACTTCATGACATGGGCCTCCCAGCTGGCAGTTGGTCTCGCCCGTCAGGCGTGAAAACATCGGATCTTCAAGATGACCTTTATGCGTCATTACGAGGCTTATCAGAAACTGCCGAGTTGTATCGCACTCAATATCAGCATTGTCGCCAGATTTAAGTCTCTTAGGTGCCATTTTATGCGAACTCAACCCGACTCAGTCTCTTTCCTTCTCTATCGTGTCTTCTGTAAACCTGCCTGTATATTCGTCCGTCCGCACGTCAGCATGGCTGTCTTCCTTTTTACATGTATGTCTGCGTCTGGCTATGTCTATTCATTGGTATGTCTGTCTGTCTGTATCTATGTCTGTATGTCTATTTGTGTGTATGTCTGTCTTTCAGCCAACGTTCTCTTAGAAACATTAGAAATACCTCTATAAAACAAAACAAGAAGAAAAACACAACAATTAAAGTATAACAATATCACACTTTTTATGACAAACGTTCACGGGACATAATTATCTATCTGTCTGCAGGTGTCTACACTGTCATAAAAGTATATGATTGATGCGGTAAATTCTTGTGAAAGTTCTGAAAGTACAGTAGAACCTGTCTTAAGCGGCAATGCATTTATTAAACATGGGAATCTTTAAAAAACAGCTGGTTGCTTAATGCAGGGCAAAAGTAATGCAGAAAGCTCCTATATGAGCTTCCTGCATCACTTATGACCTGTATTAAGTTACCACTTGCCCTGCCGACCCATAACAAGACCTCTTTTTGGTGGCCGCTTTAGACAGGTTCTACAATATGGCTGTAGTACTATGCGACAAAGAATACCATAAACAGTTTGGAAAACGAGAAACACTCATTGTTTGGCGGATGCAAAGTGACTCATTTTGTAAGGAGTAGATGACCACTTGACGATTCAATCAGATACGACATGTGTAATGTTATTCATTTCTAATTAACCTTGCCTGTGATATATAGTTGGCCTACTACACCCTGAACTGCTTAGCCCTTTCCCTGTTCTATTTTTATTCCAAATTTCAATATCTGCTGACTATTCATGGCCAAAATAGTTATAATGAAATATAGAAGGTGGAACAGTGTAGCCATTTTAGAAAGTAAAGAAACAGATCTTTCAAATTCTGTTAGCAAACAGAGCAGACCCTGATCAGACGGCTCCTATAGGAGCCGTCTGATCAGGGTCTACTATGTTTGCAAATGCATGAAAACACTATACATGAAGGTAATGGTCGATAATGTTTTACATGGCTCCGATTACTTTTTAAGAAATCATTGAACGAATGTCAAATGATTTGGATCCTGATGAGACGTCAATTTATTCGGCGTCTCATCTGGGTATATGCTATTTGTAAATACAAGCCAAGCCGCGCTTATTCTAATATGGTTTTAAAATAATATAAAAAATGTTTTTATCGTATTATTGCATGCCGTTTTCACAATAATAGTGGCATCCTATCTAGGTTTTCGGGCGAGAACCTAGGATCTCAAAGCGCCAAGTTCACAATTAATCTAGGATCTCATTCGAAATAACAGGTTTCTATTGAGAGAAGATATGCTGCTCTCGCTATTTATTGTGCAAACGGCAAGATCCTAGATTCTTAAACGAGATCCGATGCTTATCATTACAATATCGAAACTGCGAGTGAATCATTCGAGCGATAGGGGGTTTGGTGTGACGTCCTATGTTTTATTTTAATACAAATTTCTTTAACCAAGGGAAATTTTCTTACTTGAAATCACTGCTCTTTTTTTTAAAAAAAAATGTGCATATGGTCACGAAGATCACAGGTTCTCAAAACACCTACGCGCTGGACTGAGATTCTAGGTTTCAGACAAGAACCTAGGATCTCAGACTTATGCAAGTGTATCTACCGAAACATAGAATCTCGTTTGGAAGGACGGGCTTCATACTATAAACTAGATACTTAGAATGCATGTTTAATTACGTAAATAGCAACCGCGAAACTAAGAGCTCTTAAAAACTGATCTCGACACCCTCTGAATTACTGTGCAAATAGCGTGCCACATCTCACATTACGTTTGGTGGCAGCGGTGGGATGGTGGCAATGAACCACGCACGGTTATTTCCCAGGCAAAATCTTGAGTTGGAGTGGTGGTGGGGTGGATGTGGGATGGTGGCGGGGTTGGGTGGGGCTCGGATGATGTAACAGCGAAGATGGTCTGTGAGCACTATAAACTCTCCTTTCAGGAGAGCTAACTCTTTGGCGACATGGTGTAAGTGCTGTGAGACAAGTCAAACAACTGACTGTTTGTTAGTAGCTAGATGGGTGACCGCCAGGGTTTACCGAGGGTGCGCGCTTTAACATGCACTTGAATGAGTCTAGTCTTAGCTGGGCTGTATTTCTCTAGGAATTATTTATACTGGTGAGCAGCTTGAAAAATCATTTATAAAGGAAAGCGTGCACCTCGGTTTCAGATAGCTCCTCTTACTATCATCTCTTATGTAAGTCTATCGTACAATGGGCATTCACACGGTACAGTAAAACCCCTCTAAACCAGTCATACAAATAAGTACAATTTTCGGTCTTGGAGACAGGTGGCAGCTTAATGCAGAGTGAAAGTCATACAGAAAGCTCCTCTGGGAGCTTTCAGCACGAATTTCATCCTGCATTAAGCATTAAGATTTCCGAGTTAGAGGGGTTTTACTGTAGTACAAAAACTGGGAAGATACCCAACGTTATAGTAATAGAATTAAGCCATTTCATTTCAAGTCGTTGGCTGACGCCACTGAGAAATTCATCCGTTTAGACAACAATTAAGATGAACCTTGTCTTATTTTTTTTTCGTTTTAAGAAAACGGAATGTAATTAGTGGGAAGAAAAAAACTGTCGAGATTGGCACACGCTAAATGCGATTATAATCTGAGAAAGTGCACGTGTTAAGGGCTTTCGCGTCGTTTAAAACAATTTGTAATTGGTGATAAGATGGGCAAATCGGGCAATAAAAGAACATCACCCTTTGTGACACCGCAGAGACAATTTGGCAAAAGCATTATTTAATCTGAGCACGCGATAGACATGGGTTTTCAACAGGCAGTCGAGACAACAAAATAGCGTAAACCTTCAGCATGTTGTAATAATCGTCATTTCTCATAGTGTTTGTCTCAAATCCACTACAACAAATTTAAGTCTATTTGATTTAAACATTTGCGATCAGACCGCAACATATCTTGATCCTAGTGAGAGTCTGGATTGTTCAGCATCTGGCGTGGATCTAAAATGTGTGCACGGGGATCGCAAAACTAGTCCAATGTTAGTTAAGGATTAATTAAAAGCAAATCAACACGTTTCATTTAGTCCCACAATTCTTAAGATTGTCGAAATTCAAGTATGTACGAGTTTTTTAATTACCGAAAATCGAACTTGTTCAGAACATTATTACGGAATGCATTGTGTAATCCTGACCACATGATAAGCGTGTCTGTTATCAGATAAACCGATCTTTGTCCAATCTGTGTACATTTCCTAGTTTGGTAGAGCTCAACATGACATGATTTACAATTGCCGAAATAATGTGAAAATAGTGTTAAAGAATTCGACCAGTCGATTGGTTTAGAGAATTCAAATTAAAGATTGGTTAGATGATTGAAAACGCTTCAATTGTTATTTTGTACATGTATTTTCGTTTTGAGCAAAATCGACAATTGTTTCTGAAAGCATACACGTGCTTACTTTTGTCGATTAATCATAAATAACTAAGCTGTTGAGACTTTTGCAAATTTTAAGCCTGTGGTTCCAAGAATATTGGGCCAAAATTAGTTCTGACACATTTGATACTCAAACTTCATAAATGTATAATAAATGTACAGTAGAACCCATCTAATGCGACCACTTAATGAATAAACATACCTGTCTTTTTAAGCAGGTGGTTGCTTAATGCAGGACAAAACTAGGAGCTTTCTGCATTACTTTTGTCTCGCATTAAGCTGCCACCTGCTTCTACCACCCAGAATTATACCTCTTCTAGGTGGTCGCATTAGAGGGGTTTTACTGTATTTAGAACTCTAATAAGTGGACTTTGCAAACAGAGTAGATACAGGGTAACAGAGTAGAGACAGGGTATCAGAGTAGATACAGGGTATCAGAGTAGATACAGGATATAACAGAGTGGAGACAGGATATCAGAGTAGATACAGGGTTTCAGAGTAGAGTAGATACAGGATACAGGGTATCAGAGTAGATACAGGATACTGGGTATCTACCATGTCAGCCGTCTGGAAACTGACTAGGGTCCACAATGTATAATGTAAATTGCTGTTAGAAGTTAGGCACCGTGTCTCAGTGATTAGTCTTGGTCTACAGGGATTTCAGAACTACAATGATAATTTTCTTGTAGTGCAATTTATTCAATAAATTTGGAATACTTCGGTTTTTTGTACTTCGTGTGTTGTTAACTTTAAAACAGTGAAGTAGGAGTGAGCATATCGATTTAATTCTTTCGTAGCATTAACAAGTAGTGTTCGGGCCAGTGAATACACATGTTCTCTGCTCGTAGAATATTCATGATTTTGAAAGCTTTCTAATGAGACAGTTAATATTTCATGCATTCTTAACAACAGCAATGCCTACTCCGCTTACATATCGTCAAGTAATGACGGCATTTCAGAGCTACAGATAAAGGTGCGTAGACTGCGTGCCCAAATACTAAAATCGTCATTTCTCCACCAAACCCAATACTGTGACCACTCTTTAGAATCGTCTCTTCGAGACATTGTAGGGTTTGGTGGAGAAAAACGGAGATATTCTTTAAAATGTTTAAATTTACGCATCTAATATAGACCTCCGGCACGTTCATGAACAGAGTATAGTGCTCTAACACTGACAGCAGCATTGTCATTACGATCAGCAGCTTCATACAAGTACCATCATTTCATAATTACAGTAATAACAGAAATAGCAACAACAATATCAATATTTATAATTCTTATTATTATTATTAGTAGTAGTTTATTACTATTATCTTTTACTGTGTAATGGTAACAATAGTTATGACAGTAATGTATAATAGTATAACGTGTCAAATCAAACTGGTCGAAATTCATGATTATATTTGCGATCAATTTGAACCCTAGTAATGATTAGGATGAGACCATAACTGCTTGACACAAGAAAGAATCGATGTAAACCACACATTTTTCAAAATAACAACGCCTTCAAGGTCTAAAGGTTAACTCACTCTTTATAATAACTCACTTTAGTGTCCATTTGTTTATTTCAGCCCCTGACGTCCATAGGCGGAGTGCGAGACCTTGGCCCTGGGCCGGAGCATGATCAGTATTTGTGGCATAGCAAGGTAAGGAAATATTTTCTTCCATTGTGCATTTTAAATGAAATTAATGAGCTAATTAGGTGCAGATCGCTTATCAAACATCAACCCTACACAGATTGATTTTTAACCCTTCACTCCATAAGTACGCCTTTCTATGCTTTTGCAATCAGAGTACAGTAAAACCTCTCTATAACGACCACTAAATTGCGTCAATTAGTTGGTATTTAGAGCAGGTGGTTGCTTAAAGCAAGGTGAAAGTAAAACAGAACGCTCCTGTAGGAGCGTTCTGTTTTACTTTCATCTTGCTTTAAGAATCCACCTGCCTTTAACACAAAATACTTGATGTATATTAGTGGCCGTTATAGAGAGGTTTTACTGTATATCCCTTTTAGGAACCGTCTGGTCAGGCTCTGCACTGTTTGCTCATGAAATAATATAGGTATGATTCTACAGTTTCTGCAATGACACAAATATCCAGGTGGTTATGTGCGATTATAAACATTAATTAATATTTACAATGTCATTATTTCTTACATGAATATTCATGGAGTAAAGGGTTAGAAATGTAAGGCATAATGGCACTATTCAATTAAGTCATAAGTATCTATGTGTATATTAATTGGTTCTCCCGGATATGTAATTCGAGCCAATTAAAAGTATGTCTATGTTGGTGCGCCATCATTTGAAACTATACTTTTAGCATGATGAAAACATTGCAAACATTGATCCAAGCATCCATAAATGAGGTGCACAGGATCTATGTTCTGTCTGTCAATGTATGTCTACCTAAGCCCTTTCCTCCATAAAAAATACACCTTTTTACGTCTTTGCAAACACAGTAGACCCCTATAGCTCCTATAGGATAGCAGGCTCTACTCTTTCTGATTATGTTATGATATAGATCTATTTCTACAGTTTCTGCCCGAGACAAAATGTCCTGTTAGTATTCAAATGCCATTTTTAATAAATTAATTTAATTAATATTCATGATGTCATACTTTCTCACATGAATATTTTCGAGGTAAAGAGTTAGTTTGTATAAGCGAAATTACGGTTAGAGTCAGAAGCGAAATGTTCAATACAAGGGCTGTAGTAATAGACTATTTCCAAACAGTATTCAAAGAGTGGTCTCTCTTGAACCCCCCCCCCCCCCCCCCCCCATTTCCAACATGCACACTCTCTAAAATGCCAAGGGAGGCAACCCTTGCAATACTGACTGTATTTACGCAATTACCTTAACTGAATGCGCATAATCTATAAGGAAAAAAAGACTATTGGAAAACAATGAATCCAGAGCGGCGGAGACTGAGGCAGCTCCCAGCCAATCAAAAACAACGAGGAGGGCCAGGCAGCTGCAATATGCTGCCGGCAATTTCATGAATTGATAGGGATGAGTTAGAGGAAACTCTCAAGATTGTTTTGCTGAGACAATAGATTCAGTGACTGTGCATTGCTTCACGGCAATGGCGCTTATCCCTTCTCTGCCAATGTCGTATCCGTGGATTACCTGAGAAAACAGTTTGGATCCAGATGAGATGCCGAATGACTCGGCTTCTAATCAGGATCCAAACTATATATTAGTGTCACTATATTTTTAACCAAAAATTAGAAGTATAAAAAGGGGAAAATTCAGCAGACGACACAATTTGGCAGCGAAAAGTTAAAAAAAACGTTTAGTAACAGTGATAAATATTTATTTTTTCTATGAAAATAAGATAAAATTCAAAAACTGTTCGTGGAGTATATTAGTATCACCCCAGATAAAACAGTCCATATATTTATAATGTAAGCAAACCAATATAATTATATAACCCATGAATATTAATGTAAGAAATAATGCCACCATGAATATTAATTAGCTGAATCTTATAATGACATCTGCACACGGGAGTGTTTGGCATGGCAGATACTGTAGAATAAGATCTATACTAGTTCACCGGCAAAGAGAGCGAGCTGTGGTCAGACGGCTACTACAACAGTGGTCTGATTTGGGATTGCTTTGTTTTCAAGGCGTGAAAAGGCGTGTTTATAAAAACAAAGGGATGCTATCAACGTTTCAGATTTTTTTGTTACATATTTTTAATTTTTTTACAGTTTTATTCTACATGGTACATGTTCTTTGAAACGTTAATATAGAGTTATTAACTGAAACGACTGTTATGACCTGTGTAAAGAAGACAAGGAGAAAAGATAGTTCTTACTATTGTTTGTAAACTGAAATATTCAGATGAATGTTAGAATGTCTACAGTCTCTAATTGAAATTAACCTAGAGCATGCTACGGGCAGTTAAAATTCAGATGTAACGCTAAGCTTCCCAGTGTATTATTAGGATCTTAACGTCTTGGTTCCTATTTTTGCATTATTGTAAGGAAACTGAATGTACGTATCTTTACGTCGGTTTTGAAAAATAGTGTGGACGAAATGTTGTGCAAACAAAACTGGACTCGACATGTTAAATCAAATAATTATATGTATATACAGTAAAACCTCTCTATAACGGCCATTAAGGTGTATCAATTGGTATTTAGGACAGGTGACTGCTTAAAGCAAGGTGAAAGTAAAACAGAACGCTCCTATAGGAGCGTTCTGTTTTACTTTCGACTTGCATTAAGCAGCCACCTGCCTTTAACACAAAACACTTGATGTTATTTAGTGGCCGTTATAGAGAGGTTTTACTGTACACATACTGTCAGTGCAACGTAACGTACCAAATAACTTTCGTGTTCATGTTTTACTTGCACTCAACACTTTACTCCATGTATACGCATTTCTATGCCTTTGCAAATAGAGTAGACCCAGATCTGACGGCTCCTATAGGAGCCGTCTAATAAGTGTCTGTTCCATTTGCCTATGAAATAATAGATATCATTATTCTATACATGTAGTTTCTGAGTCTCTGCCATGGCCCACATTCTTGTGTTCATGTGCAATTAAAAGTAATCCAATTAATATTTACGATGTAATTGTTTCTCCTATGAATATTCATTGCATAAAGGTTTAATATAAAATAATCTTATAAACAACGACAAATAAGGGGCATGTCGAATTTAACCGTTTTGAAAGACACACAAATGCAATATTCTATTTATAACATGTTAACTACAGTACTAACAAAGAATTTGCAGCTATAAATATACAATCTATATATAGACGCCAATTTGCAGCTATAAATATACAATCTATATATAGACGACATGAATGATAGCCGTAATGCGGTCCTAATAACCCATTACCTCATAGCCTATTTTTAGACCCAACATCTTTGATTTAATCTACTGTAAATGAGCATTTACTAAGAAAAAGGAAAATTTTAGAATTGTTTAGTTTTGAAACCATTTTGATAGTTTATCACAATGGTTTCAAAAGGTGACTTTTACAGAGGTGTTATAAGGCGTTAATAAGAGGGAACTCTTTCGATGCCAATGTAGCATCTATGATTACCTATTTAAACAGTTTGGCTCCAGATGAGACACCGAGTAACTCTACTTCTCATAGCATCCAAACTGGTTGTTACCGTGACTCTTTTTCAAAAACAAAACATGAAGAAAATTAAAAACATAATTCTATAGTAGACGACAAAGTTTCCAGATGACAAGGTTTGCAGCGAAATAGTTAAACAGTGAAGAAGTAGAAATAAACACGGCATGTAAAAATAATTTACTATGAAAGTTTAAACTATAACGTGTATGACCTTATACGTGAATTTGTGTTATAAGATATGGCAAGACAAACCTTGCACATTTCTGCATCAAAATACCGATTAAATAAAATAAAACATTTATTCGATGAATTTATCTTATTCGTAAAAAATGGTTTGATAAGTATGAATTTATTGTAAAGCAATATATATATGGTCTTTAGAAATTACGTTCTGAAACAATTTTTAAATAAATTCCATAAAGGGACTCGTTGTGTTTGGTTTACTTTACACTTTACTATTTACTCCATTAACCCATTACCTCATTGGCTATTTTTAGATACAACCTCTTTGAATAAATCTACCGAACTAGAGAAATGGAAAAATTTAGATTTTTGTAGTTTGAAACCATTGTGATAAATAGAGCATTTGCTCCTATAGGAGCAAATGATCTATTTATCACAATGGTTTCACAAATTGACTTTTATAGAGTCGTCAAAAGTCGTCAATATGAGGGAATGGGTTAAACGCCTTTCTACTCCTCTGCAAACAGAATCGACCATATATGAACCGTCTGATCAGGGTATGTTCTGTTTGTTTATGGTACGATATAGATATGAATCCACAGTTTATGCCATGGCCAAAAAATCTTGCGTCCACGTGCTATTATAATAATTAATTTAATTAATATTCGCGATGTTATCATGTCACAGAGTGAAGGATTGATATATCAAAGATAGAATGCATACAAAAGTAATTTTATCTATTTTACTTTGTACTGAAAAGGCCCGGTAGATTCTAAAGATCACAATTAGAGCTTTATATGTACTCAACTTGTTGTAAAATACAAGTATACAGTAGAACCCCTCTAATGCGACCACGTAAAGAATAATCATAGCTGTCTTTATAAGCAGGTGGTTGCTTAATGCAGGACGAAAGTAATGCAGAAAGCTCTATAGGAGCTTTCTGCATAACTTTGGTCCTGTATTAAGCTACCACCTGCCTCTGCCTCTGCCAGACATAATTATGCCCCCTTTTGGTGGTCGCATTAGAGGGGTTTTACATGTTTACATTGTATATGGTTATTTTTAGCATTATGGGTAACAGTTGTAAACGCGGATTTCATTGGCTGGGACAATTAAATAAGGCAGCCTCCAGTGCCGTGTGCCCGACAATTTTTAAAATGAGTTCATTTGGCGAGATTTGTCTGAGAGACCAAGTGTCCTTGGTGATTAATGTGTTGGCACGTATTTAATAATAATTAGAAAGACGAACTATTGCTCGCCTGTTTACAGTGCCTGAATTGTCCAAGTCAAAGAAATCAGCGTGTATAAGTTACTAACAATACTGTTGATTATAGACCATATATATAAAAATAGTTTTAAAAAAATGAATTTATATTTTTACAACATAAAAACTATTTATGTTCAATGTTCTAAAAATATAAATTCATTGTTCATCATGTACGATACAACTCGCTGTAAAAAGTATGGTCTATAAAACATATTGTTAAAAAATATTTATGGTAAATTAAATCATTTAACAATATAAATTATTATATTCTTAACCTATTTGTTATAGACCGTACCCTTTTTTTACAATTAATTGTTTCGTAGATAAATATATTTCTTACGAAACAAATACCAATTGTTGTATCAGATATAACACATACAATGTATTTTAATTATTGAAGAAATATTTTATTGAAAACAAAAATTAGTTTGATGTAAATTTTTGCAATGCTCGCCAGTTGCAATAGTATGTACAATGAAACATCGCTACACCAGCTAAAGGAAATCCGATACGATTATTTTAACCCTATATACCGAGGGATTGGTGCAAAACTATTCTAACTCCTTCACTTTGTGAAGGAGTTAGAATAGTTTTGCACCAAACCCTCGATACCCTATGAATGTTTATATCAGAAATAATGAAATCATGAATATCAGTCACATTATTTTTCGCATGGCTCAACACAGGACAGTTTGGCCAAGAGCAGCAAATGAAGAATCACATCCATATAATTCCATAATAAAACAGAACCGAGCCTGATCAGACGGCTCCTTAGGGAGCCGTCTGATCTGGGTCTGCTCTGTTTGCGAACAGAGTAGACCGATATCAAACGGCTCATAAGAGAGCGGTCTGATCAAGGTCTTCTCTAATTGTTTATGCTATGATAATGATTCTACAGTTTCTACCATAAATAAGCCATAAATAAATCGCCCATTCTTATGTCCATGTGTTATTATAATATCATTATTATTATTATTCATTACGTCATTGTTTCTTATATCGGATCTACAGATAAAGGTGCCTGCACAAATTCTAAGATCGACATTTTTCAACCAACCCCTATGTTGTGACCACTCTTTAGAATCGTCTCTTTGAGACGATTCTAAAGAGTGGTCACAACATAGGGTTCGGTGGAGAAATAAAGGAGTTATTCTTGAAAATGTTCTAATTTACGCATCTTATCTAGGCTTCTGTTACCTGATTATTCATAGAGGAAAGGGTTTACTTCTGGTCGAGATTTATACCACCTATAAGGGGAAGTCAATTGTTTATTATCATTACCTATTCCAATTTGCTACGTAAACCAGCGTGAACCAGAGAATATCTGAGCCAACTCCATATGCAAGTGATAATTAATTCTGACTAATATTGATACATGTATAGTATTCTTCAGTTGCAGCGTTCATTATGTTCACTTTATTCAATGTTATAATTTCATGAAAAACGTCTAACATTTTAATGCATAAGACAGGTTGAACATTATTGAAAAGTTGAACCCAACATCAAAGGAAACGAACTTCTAAAGACCCAAAACACTTCCTCACCAGTCCGTCACTAATTAAGGTAATTAAAACATCCAGAGATCAGCTACAGTAACCAGCCAGTACATTAACCCCTTCCCTGATTAATATTCATGTCAAAAATAATGACGTCATGAAATACTTCACCAGAACTTTTATAACTGTAGAGTCAGATGTTATAATCTCATAAGCAAACAGAGCAGACCCTGATCAAACGGATCCTATAGGAGCAAATGCGTGAAATGGCATTCAGATGAGGGAAATGGTTAAAAAGACAAAACAATAAAATGTCAACAAAGATTTCAAAATCGGAATAAAGTTGAAGAGTAAGAAGGCTTTAACAAATTAGGTATACGTCTGTTTTAGTGTCAGTACATAAATTCATATGCAAAATACAATTTTAACCCATTCCCACTTACACATGCCTTTGAACACATTTGCAAACAAAAAACACACCTAAAGGAGCTGTCTGATCAGGGTCTGCTTTGTTTGCTAATGGTTTTTGATGAATATGTTTCTACAGTTTCTTCTTTGACCAAAAAATGACTGTCCATGTTTTATTATCATGTCCTGCCAATGGTTATTCAAAAGGACATGAACTCTTGAATAATGTTCATGTTGGAAAGACAATAAAGCACTGGGTAGAACAAGTTGAAGTTGATCGCACTTAGCGTAGAAGCAGACGACATACCAAAATAAACAGAAGACACTTTCAGTCATTCGAGGGAAATAAATGTACATCTTCATTAATATTTAAAATCACTGTCTGCCTGGTTGTATATATTCCTGTGAGAAGTCTGCGTCGACATTATCTAGGCAGCAAGTAAATTTGGTATGAAGTAAATGACACTAGACAAAACCGAAAACTTGTTTCTAAATTAAGATTAACAGTTTCCACTTCAGTTTTATTCTCTCCGTTATTTCCGGGTAATTTCCTATGAAAATCGCAGATGTAATCTGACTGTTAACGGAAAGATTGTGATAAGAGATGGTAGGCCTATATAAACATTTCAGCACTTTTACCATTAAATATCAAATTTCAAACTTAGATTATTTGGCAATTTTATGAATTGTAAATGACATTATATCATCTGACTCCGTTCTTTAAGTAAATACTTAAACCCACTCCCTCATAGTGATGCCCTTTGGCGCCACTGTAAAGGTCACCTTTTGAAACCATTGTGATAAATAGAGCATTTGCTCGTTTGGAGCAAATACTCTTTTTGTCACAATGGTTTCAAAACTACACAAGTCAACACTTTTCTAATAAATTTTCCTTTTCAGTATATTTATTCATAGAGGTTGGGTCTAAAAGCCTATGAGGGAATGGGCTAAAACAGTTTGGAGACTTATAAGACACCAGGTTAATTGTCGTCCCGTTTTGATCCTGACTGTTTGCAATTTTTAAGAGTAATATATACCACCCAACTACATATACATACATTAGTAGAACCATTTAACCCATTACCTTATAGGCTATTTTAGATCAAACCAATTTGAATAAATATATCGAAAAGGAGCATGAACTAGAGAAAAGGAAAAGTTTAGAAGTTTGAAGTTTGAAACAGGCGGCTCCTATAGGATCAGGGTCTGCTCCGTTCGCTTATGAAATTATACTATCTATACCATAATAAATTAAACTAATAAATACTCATGATGTCTTACAATGAATATTTGAACAGGGAAATGATCATGTAATAATCACGATGGTCCCTAGAAGCAGGTGATTGCTTAACCCAAAAATATTTGCTTATGTTACCACATAGACTGTTTTCTTTGGTGGTGAATGTTAGGATGTTTTCACAATATATAGTTTTAAATGTTTCCCTACAGCAAACCAATATCTTTATCCTCCGTTTAATATCGCTTGTTTAGATTCGATGTTTGGAGACAGTGTTCACTATGGTTTAACCCGCTTCTTTCATATAAGGCTTTATCATGCATTTGCAAACAGAGTGCACCCAGATCGAACGACTCCTACAGGAGCCATCTGATCAGTGTGTGTCTGCTCTGTTTGCCTATGCCATCATGATAGACCAAACTCTAAACTGATTTGGAAGTTACACAATAAGTATTAGCAAGGAAACAAGTCATCATTTCATTTGAATGTTGAATGTAGGCCTGAATAGCATCATGATAATGATGCTTTGAAAATATTGGATACGCCTTTTTATCTATTCCACGTGACACAATTGTTCTGAAGAATTCTTGGCTTATAAGGGACTGATTCATACCTTTGCCATTTCGAGGAATCTGGGTTAGAAATTTAGGAAAGGTGTGGTCCCCTTTGAGAATAGGTGATGCAAAGCCATTTTAGGAAAGGATGACCATATGTAAAGACCGTTGATAAGTACAATTCCAGTTTGCCAAAACGGTTTTCAAAATTAATGATAAGTCAATCATACTTATACAAGCTTGCAGCAATACGAGGACAACCGGATTGCTGTATAGAAACTAGCATCATGTCTTAAGCAACTATTCATTTATTGAACATAGGAGTCTTAAAAACAGATGGTTGCTTAATGCAGGGTAAAAGTAATATTCTGCAATAATTTCGATCTGCATTAAGCTACCACCTGTCTTAAAGACCTAAAGTTAGACTTCCTTTAATTGTCGCTTAAGATAGGTTCCACTGTGCCATTATTGGGAGATATCTCAAATTGGACATTTACCACTACATGTATAGTTGAGTGCAGATAAACGTCTTAGGCTGTCATTAATTTATTGAACATAGGAGTTTTAAAAAACAGATGGTTGCTTAATGCAGGGCAAAAGTAACACTGAAAGCTCATATAGGAGCTTTCTGCATTAGCTTTGACCTGCATTAAGCTACAACCTGCCTTACAGACCGATTATTATACTTTTTATGGTAGCTTAAGAAACGCTCTACTATACATTTGCCATCATTCTACTTACATTGACATATTGATCTGGGTTTTGAAATTCGTCTTAATATTTGTTCAGTAAATGAATACAAAAATGTAGTTACGGGGGATTTAACAGGCTATACGTTTGAAACCAGGCTTTTGGCTATTATAGTGTGTTTTGTAGATACGAACAATTACATTACATAATAGCCTGGTCATCTGTTATTGTCAAAAAGTGTGTCTTTTATCTGGATTAACACTTTTGTCCCCACGGGCGAGTCTATGATATACTCTGCAAACGTTTGGGTACAAATAAAACATCGAGTCTCTTGCTTTGATCTGATTATGTTTTGGAATGAACTCGAAGAAACTGTACAGTATAACTTGTCTTAACTCATTCCATCCTAGACTATATTTAGACCCAACCTCTTTGAATGAATCTACCAAACAGGAGCATTTACTAGAGAAAGGAAAATTTTAGAATTGTGTAGTTTAGATAAAGTGTGATAAATAGAGCATTTGCTCCATAGGAGCAAATGCTCTATTTATCAAAATGGTTTCAAAATGTGACTTTAACAGAGGCGCAAAAATGCGTCACTGTTAATTGACCCATCAGAAAGATGTCTAATTATGGACGTGTAAGGTAGGTGATAGCTTAATGGAGGTTAAACGTGATGCAGAAAGATCTTATAGCAGCTTTTGGCATTTCTTTTGCCCGTATTAAGCATCCATCTGTTTTTTTAGATGCATATGCATAATCAATATGAGGTCACTTAAACAGGTTTCACTGATTTTTGAAACCTGGTGTACACACTCATCTTAGCAGATGAAATTTATTTGACGGTGAAAGGGTTCATAATTTGACTCTTTTGTCTTCAGTGTCCATTAACGGGATATTTTACGAGCGTATAGAGTTACTTCAATCGGATACCTTTTGACCTTATCGTGAGAAATCCCCTCGTGATGCCTTCTATCATTTCACTTCTTTTTTGTTGGGTGCCACAAATATGACAGGTTCGCCAGTCCGTGAATTGCTAAATCATCTGATAATTTCTGAAACTTTATCAGCACTTTTCGCCCACTTCGTCATGTTGGCGAGGCTCTAACAGCACTGCCTGTCACAAACGGTAGCTAGTGTTCACACATCTCAACGTAGAGCCTCCCATCTCTCTCCACTGACAAAGAAAAATGATACAATTATCTTCTAGCTGCCCTTTTACAAGATAATTTCCTCTCTATTGTAATATCACTGCAGGGTGGCGATGCTATTGATCAATGTTCGCGGATACAATATCATGTTAGAAAACAGAATTAACCAATTTCCCAATAAAATGCTGAGTAGTGTTTGTCGGTACCAGTATAACAAATTACGGACGGACAGGGGCGATAATCGTAGGTGTTACTTCCTCCAATAATTGCCGACCGCAGGTTACGGGATACTATTGTCTCATGGCTAAATAATTACAGAACGTTAGCCACGTGCTGAAGGCTGAAATGTCATAGGGGTCAATTGACCCTGAAATACCATCTTTATGGCGAAGAAGAGACGCAGTATTCGGTTAAATGGGTAATTGAACAGATGCTGGTTAAATATTAGCTATATATAGAGTAGCCTTCATATACACGTGTTTTCACGCATTTGCAAACAGAGTAGATCCAGATCAGACGGCTCCTAGAGGAGCCGTCTGATCAGGGTCTGCTCTGTTTGCTTTCCCTAATATAAACGCGTTTTCACGAATTTGCAAACAGAGTAGACCCAGACCAGACGGCTCATAGAGGAGCCGTCTGATCAGGGTCGGCTCTGTTTGCTAATGGAATTTGAAACATCTGTTTCATTGCTTTCTAAAATGCTTACAATATTCCACCTTCCATATTTCATTACAACTATTTTTTCCATGAAGATTCAGTAGGTATTGAAATTTGAAATAAACGTAGAACAGGAAAAGGTTAAGTGACCATCAAAAAGTGGCTTAATCATGGGTCTGTAAGGCAGATGGTAGCTTAAAGTGGCTTAATCATGGGTCTGTAAGGCAGGTGGTAGCTTAATCATGGGTCTGTAAGGCAGGTGGTAGCTTAATCATGGGTCTGTAAGGCAGGTGGTAGCTTAATGCAGATCAAAAGTAATGCAGAAAACTCCTATAGAAGCTTCCTACACTACTTTTGCTAGCTGCGTTTTAGCACTCCTGTGTTCAATAAATTAATAGGCGCTCAAGACAGTTTCTACTGTATGCAAGCTGAAACAAATCAGTGAAAAGCGTTCAAGTTCTTAAAAGCATAAACGCGGCGTTTTTACTTTCTATAAAACTAGTCTGTGCTAACTAAACTTTTGACCCAGTGATTTAAACTTATTGTAAATAATCGAACAATTCTAACTTTGATATGAGTTTTACACTCCAGACATTGATTGAACGACTAAGTCAAATAATGCATGGTATCAAAACCATCCTCACTTCCTCGTTAAGGTCTTAAGGTCTCCAAACCTCCGACAATGCACGAAAGACTATTGGATGGCAATGTAGATTTGCTGGGACTGTAAGTTATGAGTCAATTGGTTCGCTGTATAAGTAGGTTACATGAGCTAAAATGCTATACTGTAATTATGATATCAATGCATTAATATTGTTTAATTGCTTTTGTAATTTTTAATAAGAATGTGGGCAATGAGTTACTTCTTAATCGTATAAAGGAAACGTAGTACTACTACAACAACAACTACTACTACTACTACTGATACTGCTGCTGCTACTACTACTACTACTACTACTACTACTACACTAACACTACTACTACTACTACTACTACTACTACTACTACTACTACTACTACTACTACTACTACTACTACTGCTGCTGCGACTACTACTACTACCTACCTACCTACCTACTACTACTCTACTACTTCCACTGCTACCACTACTACTGCTACGACTGCTGCTACTACTACTACTACTATTACTACTACTATTACTACTACTACTACTATTATTATTATTACTACTGTAATTCTTTTGAACCAAACCTGAGCATCTGTCAAACCTAACATTGATCTCACCAATGATTTATGCGGCCCAAATGTTCACAGAACATCAATATCTGATAAATTGATGTTACTGTTAACCAGGTGTCACTAATAACACCAATTAACTCTTAAAATACCTTATCATCCTTTGATTCGAAACTGCCATCTGGGTGTTAAGATCTTAATTATCATTTAATGAAAGAAATAGTAACAAATATGTCAAACAGTTTGGATCCTTATCAGCTACCGAGTTCCTTGTTTGAAAAGCCGGTTCAGTCGCGATTTAAGTCAGTGTGTTAATTTAACACTTTACTCCGTGAATATTTCATAGGTGCAAATAAGATGCATGCATTAAAACATCTTCTAAAAATAACTTCTTTATTTCTCAATCAAATCCTATGTTGTGACTAATTGAGGCAATTCTAAAGAGTGGTCACAATACATGTATAGGGTTTGGAGGAGAATTGACAATTTTAGTATTTGAGTACGCATTATTGTCCTGATATTATTATTAATGATGACATCGCGAATATTAATTAGATTAATTTCCATCTATACTTATGAATACAGGACTATTCAACCATGGTAGAAAATGTAGAATCAGATCTATAGTATGCCATAAGCAAAGTGAGCAGAGTCTGGGTCTACTCTGTTTACAAAGGCGTAAAAAGATGCGGGTGTATTTGTGTTATAAAGGGTTAAGGCAATTATTTCTACGTATACAGTTCTGACATATAAACACATGCAATACAGTATATCATACACATGCATTATAGAAAATGTAATTTCAAAATTATGCAAAACCTCGCTACACGTTTCATTAGCAAAGAGGGCAGACTCTTATAGGACGGCTCCTGCAGGAACCGTCTGATCTTGGTCTACTCTGATTGCAAAGCAGCGGGGTTTGTTGTTGTTTTTTCTTTAAAAAAACGTTCTTTGGGGGCGAAATGGTTAATGCACGTGTGTAAAACGAGAATTATAATATGTTAAAACAAATTCGAAACATATTTAAGAAATGTAATTTAATGAAAAATTATTTTAAACTGTTAGATTTACCGCCAATGCATAATATATGTCCACTGTACATTGAAAATGTTGACAACTAATTCTTGCATTGTGCTGCAATGCAAAACCGTGACATTTTTCTGGGGGAATGGACAAAACGCCGTCAGCGGCTCATAAAATGGATGAACATACTCAGAAATAGATTAATTTGATCAATTACAGCAATAAAGCAGTCCCTTGGGTAACCCCTGCAATAACATTTGGCCACAAATTAATGAACGATGAGACAAACATCACAGATGACGACGATAGTACACAGGGGCTCCCAGGGGGAATTCAACACGACGAGTTAATGTCAATTCAAAGCATATGTTTTGAGATGAATGAAAGCATGAAACTTTCTGTGTTGCGTCGTAGAGTGCTATTCTTACGGTGTTAGGCCCGGGGTGATAGTATCGTCACAGTGTTGAGCCTGGATTCATAGTATTGTTTCGCCATTCTGTCATAGTGTTGAGCCTGGGTTTATAGTTTGTTTCTCCGTTCTGTCTCAGGGTTGAGTCGGGGTTGCGTTCTGTCACACTGATGACCCAGGCTCATAGCATTGGTTATCCGTTCTGTCACACAGTTGGTTTCGAGTTCCGTTCGGTCCAAGTGTTGAACCAGGATTCAAAGTAATGTTTTTCCGTTTTGTCACGGTGTTGAACCCGAGTTTCATTCTGTCACAGTGCTGAGTTCGGGTTCATAGTATTGTTTCTCCGTTCTGTCACAGTGCTAAGTTCGAGTTCATAGTATTGTTTCTCCATTCTGTCACAGTGCTGAGTTCGGGTTCATAGTATAGTTTCTCCATTCTGTCACAGTGCTAAGTTCGAGTTCATAGTATTGTTTCTCCATTCTGTCACAGTGCTGAGTTCGAGTTCATAGTATTGTTTCTCCATTCTGTCCAAGTGCTGAGTTCAGGTTCATAGTATTGTTTCTCAATTTTGCCACGGTGCTGAACCCGAGTTCAGTGATAATACTGGGTCCACATATTGTTTTACTTTGTAAATTTCATTTATTCTGTGACATAGCCAGACCAAAGAAGGCCGAAATTTGCTTTGCCTGGAAGATTTATGGTTAAGGGTACGCCTAAGTGGTTCTGTGAGGATGGCTATGACAATATGGAGCTATGCCAGAGTCTGGCAAGGATCTGTTCTGTTTGGAACATGCAATAATCCTTTAGTAAATTTAGTGATTGGTACACTTCCTACTATGAACGTTGCGACTGGTCAATGTTTACACTGGAGACAAACTCTTCTTTCTTTTTGGCGTGACTCAGTAAATCCCTTTTTCATAGAGTAACAAATACAACCAACGAGAGGTCTCATTCTGGGTAGCTCAAAGTTGAACGAAAGTATACAGACATCTGATTTATAATCGCTCTGCATTGACTAAAAGGTTTTCTGCATGGTTTTCATCCTGCATTAAGCAGTTATCTGCCTAAAATATCTAAATTCTTATTCACTTAAATACCGGTTTAGAGGGGGTTTATTTTAGCTCATATACATAAATCACATTAACCCTTTCCTTCATATAAATGTCTTTTGAATGTCCTATAGGAGCCGTCTGATCAGATTCTGCTCAGTTTGCTAATGGAATTTGAAAGATATGTGTATGTACTTTCTAAAATGCCTACAATGTTCCACCTTCCATGTTTCATTATAACTATTTTGACCATTAATATTCAGTAGGTTGTGAAATTTGAGAAATACATAGAACAAGGAAAAGGTTAATGCAAAAGCGACGGACGGTGTTGATTTTGCTGACAGTGAAGATCAAGACAAAGAGCATCTACGGCGTTGTAGACTCGTCGTAAGACCAGATGTTTCACTGTCGTATATTCATCAACAGTACTATACTCAAATGGAGAAGTGATTAGACCCTGAACAGAAGTGACAAACAGTGCAAGCTCTAGACGGATATAGCGCGACTGACAAACAGTGCAGCCCTTTAACAGATGTAGTTTGATTGACAACGGCAAACAGTAAACATTCTGAACAGACATGGAACCAATTATTAGTGTATACCTTAAATAGACACTGAACCACTGAATAGACGTGTCGCCACGGACAAACAGTGCTGACCTTGAACAGACGTGGTTCCACTAACAAATACTGTATACATGTACACTGAACAGACGTGGCGCCTTTAAAAAGCAGTACAGACCATTCACAGACATGGCGCCGCTGACCAACAGTGTAGATACTGTACAGTCGTGTCGTCAATGACAAACAGTGTAGGCCCTGGATTGACGAAGCGCCACTGACAAGCAATGTAGACCCTAGACAATCGTAGAGTCACTGATTAACAAATGTAAACCGTGAAAGACATGGTGCCATTGTCAAGCAGCAGACACTGAACATTATGCTGAACCACTGACAAATAGTAGACCATGAAGAGATGTGTCGCTACTGACAAATAGTGCTGACAGATTTGATGCTATTGACAAACAGTACAGATTCGGAACATACATGGGGACGTTCAATGAAGTTCAGGCTTTAATCTATATCCAGTTTTGCAGACCAGCTTTACAACATAATGACATATATTTAAAGCACATTGTATTTAATAGTCAATGGCGTTCTTCTTTGCATGCATTGAGAATTAAGCTACACTCTTTACCCATGATTGGATTTTTTTCGGCAACTGTACAGTAGAACCATTAAGAAGAGGTCTAAATCCGAGTCTTCAAGGCGGATGGAAGCTTAATGCAGGTGAAGGTTAAATGAATCTTCTGAATTTCTTTTGCCCAGTATGAAGAACCCGTCTTATTTTTAGCTTGTTTTATTCAATAAATGAATGGTAGCTTAATATAGGTTCCACTTTGCATGTACTTCTAGAACATAGTTGTATTTCAGAGTCCAAATGCCTGATAGGCTTTAAGCGTTTATCCCTAGAAATAACTGAAAGGTCACATTACTTAAAATTAGGGATTCTTAACCGATTTACAATCCATAATATACTGACATCTAACCATTATCAGCTTTTATCGTAGTCAGCCATTTTCCCTGTCGTCTGCTACGACAAACGACATTTCCCGTTGTTTTATTAGATCAGGTCCCCCATCAATACAAACACAAGGTGTCGCTCTATTTTGTCACGTGCTAATGTTTCCAACACGCGCGCGCGGAGCGTGTGCGAAGAAAACAAACTGAAGTTGGCATTAATTTCTAACCAGGAACCATACAATTTCTGAAAACCTCTAATCCATTAGTGCACGTGACAAACGGAAGTTATGTTAATAGATTAGTTGATCGAGTTGATAACATCAGTTCAAGATACTCCGGTGTAACGTTTAAGTCTATACTTTAACCAGTTTAACCCTTTCCCTGTTTGTATATTAACGTAAGAAATAATGACGTCATGAATATCTATAAGATTATTTTTATGAAGGCATGTGAACATATGACATTTTGCCTCTGGCAGAAGCTATAGAACAAGATCTATCAAATTTCATTAGCAAATAGAGCAGACCCTGATCAGACGGCTCCTCTAGCAGCCGTCTGATCTGGGTATTCTCTGTTTGCAAATGCGTGAAAAGGCGTTTATATGAGGGTAATGGTTAAGTCTATGCTTTAACCATGTGAAGTATGTGCACGAATGTATGTTTTCTATGCGGTGTTTAGATATGTTTCTGAAAAGGCTGATGTGCACTTTACTAACCCATTACCTCACAGGTTATTTTTAGATACAACCTCTTTGAATAAATCTACCGAAAAGGAGCATTTATTAGAAAAAAGGAAAGTTTTAGAATTTTGAAGTTTGAAACCATTGTGATAAATAGAGCATTTGCTTCTATAGAAGCAAATGCTCTATTTATCGCAATGGTTTCACAAAATGACTTTTACAGAGTAGCCAAAAGTCGTCAATATGAGGGAATGGGTTAACCCGTTCATTCATATAAACGCTTTTTCACGCATTTACAAACAATGTAGACTAAAGTCAGACGATTCCTATAGGAGCCGTGTGGCCAATGTATGTCCATGTGGTATGAAATATATCTGATTCTACATTAATAAAAAAAATGTGAATGAGTCAAAATGCCCTATATTCATATGTCATTGTTAACAAAATTTAATTAATATTCATGATGTCATTATTTCTTAAATTACTGTTCAACAGGGAAAAGGGTTCGGGGAAATCAAATAATGTACACACTTATCCGATGGAACTTAGCTGTTTGACAATCTTCAATCAAAAAATATATTCAGAGTCCTTCTGACCTGTGTATACGCTGTTTCTCAGTTACATGGTTAGTCACTGTCGTCTTTTGAGCAAATGGCATTTGAAGATACTATGTGCGTTGTAATCTTTACATCATTTAGATTTGTTTTACTCCATAAATACACCTATCTACGCCTTTAAACAGAGTGGGCCCAGATCAGATGGCTCCTGTAGGAGCCGTCTGATAAGGGTCTGCTCTGTTTGCTTATGGATTAAAATAGGTGTGATTCTACAGTTTTCTGAAATGCCATTCTAATAATTAAGTTTATGAATATTCTTAATGTTTTTATTTCTTACATGAAAGGGAAATGGTTAAAGAGATAATTATCACGACTACTGTTGGCCTGGAGTTAAGCTGGCGATCCTATCTGTCTGTTGGGCCTTAGTTCGGTCATGCATATCGTGACTCCACCAATGAAAAATAACAGTAAAATCCCTTTCTTTGAACCCTAAGCTACAACTGTCGTCTGCTTCATAAATGGCGCCTGCTCAATTTCCAATGAGAATGCATTCTTTGTAGCTGTTTGTATATATATAAAAAGAGAGTGTACAGAAAAACTGGATTTTTTATATGGTTCTATCTAAATTGTAGGTACAAAGCAGGACTGCGTTGGATTTTAACAGGGGATGTCCGTTATTAGATCAAATTAAAGGTATTGACAATAAAATACGACAGGACAAATTTAGTCGTCTGCCAGATGCGTTTTTTCTCTTCCGGCCATTGTTAAAGTTCCCACAAGGCCATGCGAAGTTCTACTTCCTTTTGCACATGTGCAATGTTATTCTTTAGTCGACTTTAAACGTTGTAATCTAAACACCGATTTAGCCACGGGTGTATATCTTCTATTTTGAAAAAATGAATATCTAAAAATTAAAAAATACTTGTCGGCTGGATTTTCGTCGGATGAAAACAGTTTTGTTAGCCTCGATTTAGGCCGTTTGCACAAAAGTTCACTCAGTCGAGAACCTTGCTAAAGGGTTATGGAGTCATTTAATTTCAGAAGTGGGTCTCTAATTAACCTTTAATCGTGTTAAAGCACCGCCGGGTTGTCATTTGTAGGCAGTTTAGAACCAGATGAGACGCCGTATAACTCGACATCGCACCAGGACCCAAGTTGTATGACACTTGGTGATAAGTCAAAGATCAAAAGTTGGAACTTGAACACTACTCCAGATCAAAGTTAACTGTTAAAATAATCGAGCAAAACGTGACACCTTGACAATGTTCATGTTCTGTTGCTTCAGTCAGTTGATCCCATAGATATCTTGATACCAGTCTCAAGTTCCCTTTGAAAAAGCGACCTTGAAACAGAGATCTAATTATGTCTTAGTAAGGCATGTTGACGCTTAATGCAGGTACATGTAATAGGAATGCAGAAAGTTCCTATGAGCTGTAATACTTTTGCATTACGCAATCACCTGCTTTTTAAAACACCTATGCTCAATAAATGAATGGCCACTTAAGACAGGGTTTTCTGTATCTTGTTACCAGTTTCAAGTTGTCTTTCCAACTCCAGGACTTTTGGTAAATAAATGATACTGTGCAACTCGTTCGGTGCCGATTAATTTCCATCTGCAACCACAGTGCCAGAGTTCGCGTGTTTTAAAAGTTTCATCTAAAACATAATTGGAGTACAAAACAGTTTGGATCCAAATTGGCTGCAAATATTATCACATATTCGCCCACTGCGACAAACCCAATGAGTCGCTGTAGCAATGAAAGAGTGAACCCTTTCCTCCATAAATACGCCTTTCTACGCCTCTGTAAAAGTCGCTTTTTGAAACCATTATGATAAATAGAGCATTTGCTCCTAAGGAGCGAATGCTCTATTTATCACAGTGGTTTCAGAACTACAAAATTCTAAGAAAATCCCTTCCGCTAATTAATGCTCCTTTTTGGTAGATTTATTCAAAGAGGTTGGATCTAAAAATAGCCTATGAGGTAGTGGGTTAACCCTGTTGAATATTTATTTAAGAAACAATGACTATTCTTTAGCTGAATTTGCATAATGGTATATATCTATTGGTAGAAACTGTATAATATCCTAAGCAAACAGAACAGGCCATGTTCAGATGACTCCCGTTGGAGCTGTCTGGTCAGGGTCTACTCTGTTTGCAAAGGGACGGAAAAGTGTTTTTATGAAGTAAAGGGTTAAAGAACACAACATAATACAATACAATACAATAATACAATTACAAAGTAGGTCGTTCATATTTTTTATCGGTAAGAGGGTCGATCTCTTAAGAGGATGGTCCAGATTCGATATCCGACTAGGCTGCCGTGTATCTGTAAGTCCTGTCGGTTGGCACTCTTCTTTATGAGGAGGTATCCGGCCGGTCAGTCATGTATTTGTAAGTCCTGTCGGTTTGCCGCTCTTCGTTGTGGAGAGGTATCCGACCGGACCATTATGTATCTGTAAGTGCTGTCGGTTGGCACTCTTCATTATGAGGAGGTATCCGACCGGTCAGTCATGTATCTGTATGTGCTGTCGGTTTGACGCTCTTCGTTGTGGGGAGGTATCCGACCGGACCATTATGTATCTGTAAGTGCTGTCGGTTGGCACTCTTTAATGTGGGGAGGTATCCGACCGGTCGGTCTTGTATTTGTAAGTGGTGTCGGTTTGAAGCTCTTCATTGTGGGGATGTATCCGACCGGACCATTATGTATCTGTAAGTGCTGTCGGTTTGAAGCTCTTCATTGTGGGGAGGTATCCGACCGGACTATTATAATGTATCTGTATGTCTTGTAGACTAACACTCTTCCTTATGAGGATACAAAATGCATGTAAATAAATAAACATCACAGTGAGGATTTTAAATTACATGTCAATAGAGAAACATAAGAAAAGCAAAAAAACGATGAGCGACCGACAAAATGATCAGACCGTTATGGTTCTTAGAAAACGCCGGGCTAAAATGTTTGAGAGAGACAAAGTACATGTCACAATTTGCAGTCAAACGGTAAATCTCTTTACCAAAATTGAAACTGTCACCAAATAAAAACTTCTCCGGCCGTTATTTCAAAATTATTTAAATTTGACTAAATTGACAATAAACTAATATAAAAAACAAGCACCCGAGACATCTGCACATCTGACAGATAAAAAAATCCCCGTTACAACGAATGTTCTAATTTGATACATATTTTTTTCTAATCAGCCATCTCACACAATAATCAGAGATACCTTAATTTGTTCCATTAATAAGGTTTTATCCTGTTAAGCGAAAGCAGATGAAATGTTAATTAAATGAAGCGTTTAACCTTTAGCTTGCTGCAGGAGCATTAACCCTTTCTTTCATATAAACCTGTTTTTGCGCATTTGCAAACAGAGTTGAACCATATCAGACGGCTCCTATAGGAACTGTCTGATCAGGGTCTGTTCAGTTTGCTAATGGAATTTGATAGATCTGTTTCTTTACTTTTTAAAATCGCTTCAATGTTCCACCGTCCATATTTCATTATAAATAACTATTTTGTCCATGTATATTCAGTAAGTATTGAACTTTGGAATAAACATAGAACAGGGAAATGGTTAATTATTACAGATATCAAAGCAACAAATGAAGCAGGGTACTCCAATACTAAAATGGCCCTTTGTCCACCAAACCCTATGTTGTGACCATTCTTTAGAATCGCTTTGAAAAGACAATTCTAAAGAGTGGTCACAACATACAGTTTAGTGGAGAAATAAAGGGATTATATTGTAGAAAATGTTTTAACCCTTCGCTTGCTATTCACGTCAATATACGTACCTGTAAATAGTGAAGACCCAGATGAGACAGCTCCTGCAGGAGCTGTCTCATCAGGGTCTGCACTATTTACAAGTTGATTGTGCAACCAGTGCCCTCCACAGCAGTGATTGCACAGCGAAATACTTGTACACAGTGAAGAGATATGTAATTATACAGCAGGGCATGGGTAAAGAAGGAGAAATGTATTTTAAAATTCAGCAAGCGAAGGGTTAAGTATGCATCTAATCTGGACCTCTGATTATTATACAGATCAGACGCGCAGTAACTTGGTGTTTTTCCAGGACCCAACTAGTTAGCACTCTGTTCATGATTTGAAAAAGAAAAGTAAGATAACTAAAACCAGAAACCTGATGTGGACGATACGTTCTTCTTACGAACGTTTACCCAGCAGGCTAAAGGTTAAATGTCGAATTTAACCCTTTTCTTCATTTAAACGGATTTTCACGCATCTGCAATCAGAAAAGGCCCAGAACAGACGGCTCCTATAGGTGCCGTCTGGTCAGGGTATAGGGACCGTATGAATGGTTTACTCTGTTCGCTAATGGAATTTGATATATGTGTTAATTTACTTTTTAAAATGGCTATAATGTTCCGTCTTCCATATTTCATTATAACTGTTTTGATCATGAATATTCAGTAGGTATTGAAATTTGGAATATTTTTAGAACAGCAGGGAAAAGGTTCATCATTGGTTGTTTCATGCCCCAATCATCACCGTTACCGTTTGATCTGGTAGTTATATGTACATGTATACAGCAGAACCAGTTTTAACCCTTCGCTTGCTATTCACGTCAATATACCTACCTGTAAATAGTGAAGACCCAGGTGAGACAGCTCCTGCAGGAGCTGTCTCATCAGGGTCTGCACTATTTACAAGTTGATTGTGCAACCAGTGCACTCCACAGCAGTGATTGCACAGCGAAATACTTGTACACAGTCAAGATATATGTAATTATACAACAGGGCATGGGTAAAGAAGGAGAAATTTATTTTAAAATTCAGCAAGAGAAGGGTTAAGACCCTTATATTCAATAAATGAATTGCCTTTTAGGACGGGTTCTATCGTATATCAACACTCCCGTCTCATGGCAATGTAAGCTCCTGTATGAGCCGTCTGATCAGGGTCTGCTCTCTTTGATTATGATGTAATATATATATTTTATATGTCTGATTCTACAGTTTCTGCTATAGCCATAACTTCATGTGTCCATGTACTATTATGACAATTAATCTAATTAATATTCATGATGTCATTATTTTTACATGAATATTCACGTATTAATGGTTAAGGCAGGCGGCAGCGCATTGTTCATATATCCGCAACGTGGTCCGTCCAGGTGCACGGATTCCTCCTCTTCATCGAGCGTGTTGTGGCGAGATAATATCAGTTTTATTTCAAAATCAATGAACAATCGCTTCCAAGTTTTGCAGGTAAAATTGAGTTTTGGTGTTGCTGCTGTAACCGAGATTCGAGTGTAAACAAAAGTTGCATCCCTTGAATGCAAAACTGTCGTCTGATTACTAAATTGTCGTCTGCTGAAAATCTCTTTATTCACTGCACCGATAATGTGTGATACCATCATGATCTCAGAATCGAAATACATGTACTATATTGTGATCAGATTTATCTAGTTTTAGTATTCGATCTAAATCAATAATGCATACAAATACGAGTAAAACAAAAGTTCAATACACCAAAATATATCGGAATAACTGATGGCAAAGGATGCAATAGATTAATAAGTTACCATGGCAACGGATCTTACAAAGAGCATGTATGTAGTGTCTACTTGCTATGCTATTCTTAGAGTCGCGTTAGGCCAGCTTACACATTGTGTATTATTAAAGTTGTATTGAATTGTTTTTTACCTTTCGGATACTAATTGCAATTAATTCTTCAAATGGTTTTTATCTGCTACCTATTTTAGGAGATGCATGTGCAGTAAAAACTTGATACTTCGAAATTTTAGTAATGAGGAATTGATGATTTTCATGCAGACGGCTGCTTAATGCATGGTGAAAGTCATGCACAAAGCTCCTAGAAAATCTCTTAGAAAAGCAGAATAGGGACTAGTTTAGTCGGTCACTATATACAGGTTTTACAATATCATGTTTATGTATAGTATACATATATATATACGTTGTTTCGTGAACCTGTAACATCAAATAGGATTCTGATATCAAAGTAATTTTAACTCATTTTGATGAGCAAATTCAGAATAAATGTTATTATGTTTCTTTCTCAATCTCTTAACACTGGAGGAAAACATTAAAACATTTGCAGATAGATTGTTTCCAGATTATGTTGATATTTTCACAATATATGAAAAGAAATGGAAGAAAAATATTATATAACAATGCAAGCAGGCGTCATTTTTGCTAAAGTGCAAAAACATCGACAACACGACAACATCGACCCATTCAATATTTCTGGGGTAATTTCTAAAAAGAATCAGCGCGGTGGTCCAACTGAAATTTCAGTTGACAAATTTCGCTCCAATTCCGTCGCTTGGCATTGTATTACCCTAGGAATTATACCAACTATCTCGGATTCATCAAGCGAATCATTTGAGATAACTGACTTCCAAATCCCGAGGGATGAAAATTGTGAAAACAGTTGTTTTAACTAATTTCAACTAATTTCAACACAATTGATATAATGAATTAAATAACATTTTAATCAAATTCCAAGTCGCTTTCAACTAATGGATTGAATTACGAATTCAGATTCAATCTTTGAAATGTTGCTGCTATGTATAAGGAACCTTCTGATCAAGGTCTGCTCTGTTTGGTTCAGTCTTTATGTCCAGAGGTCACACCTGCAAAACAGACACTCCTTCAAAAGAAATTTGGATTGGTTCATGGTAGAATTGGGGAGAATCCATTGAACTATTTGACTACCAGTGTCGCATCTATGATTACCTATACAAACAGTTTGGATCCAGATGAGACGCCAAGTAATTCGGCGTCTCATCTCGATCCAAACTGTTTGTTACCGTGGCTATATTATTTTTAAACAAAAACGAAGAAAAAGAAAAAAAAGAAAATTGTACCAGGCGACACAGTTTGTAGGCAACAACATTTGGCAGCGAAAGAGATAGAAACGGAAACTGAAACATTTTGAGTAATATCATTGGGTAAGGTCCATTTGGCTTTTAGAAAACAGTGTAAACCCACACAAGTTGTGGAATCAGTTTGAATTCATTCTCAAACAACTGATTGGTCAGATGCTTGAGAATGAACTTAGACTCAAGTTAAACATGAAATAGCCCATGTTCTTTCAGTACAATCTATCTACTCTCGCGACATATACAAACAGATTAGGCTCAGATCAGAGGGAACGGGTCCTCTAATCAGGGTATGTATACAGTAAAACCTCTCTATAACGGACACTAAATTACATCAAGTATTTTGTGTAAAAGGCAGGTGGCTGCTTAAAGCAAGGTGAAAGTAAAATAGAACACTCCTATAGGAGCGTTCTGTTTTACTTTCACCTTGTTTTAAGCAGTCACCTGCCCTAAATATCAACTAATTAACACAATTTAGTGGTCGTTATAGAGAGGTTTCACTGTAGTTAAACATACCAAGTATTGTTAAAGATAGTCCATACGATAAATGACCATGTTACAAACTGACAAGCATTGTTAAAGTAAGTTCACATGATAATTGAGCATGTTACAAACTACACTTGGAGGATATTATTTTATGTTTATAGGGGTTAAATGTGTTAACGCTTTAATTCATGAATATTTATGTAGGAAATAATGACATCGTTCGTATTAAATGGATGGCTTTGGCTTGGTTTCCATGCAGTTCCTGCCATTTTGGCAGCAATTGTGAAGTAAGCAATGTTTGAAAATCGTTTTTGATGTTTTATAGTGAGAATATAACGTGAAATAAAACAGTGAATGAAACGCCACTTTGAACCCTGAAGGTGATGTTAGCCTTAGCAGATCCAAAGTAAATGCTAAACAAAACTGCTAAATTGTCAAATGGATTCTTCTAAAATTCAAACAGGTCAAACTTACCGTGAATATTCAGGAATATTTCTAAAGAAAAGTGTAATATGACAAACAGTGCAGTGTAGGAACCCTCTCATCTGCGTCTACACTGTTTGCAAAGGACATCAGTGTCTCGTTTCCCGCACTGAAATGGTTAATAATTGAACTAACTCGAAATAGAAATAATTCACTCAATGTGCCATAAGGTATTTGATAGTATACGTCCCATTCGTTTCCTTCCTCGTATGTTGCATACTTTTTTTTATATAAAATGTAGGTGTTGGAATTGTTGACGGAGTGGCGCATAGGTTGAATGTTGAAACATTTACTCCAAACTGTTATCAAAATTCAACATCAGATCGCTTGTTGGAGGATAGAGGTTAACCCATTCCTACCCCTAGACTATTTTTAGACCTACCCTCTTTGAATACATATCCGATAGGGAGCATTTACTAGAGAAAAGGAAAAGTTTATAATTGTGTAGTTTTTAAACCATTGTGATAAATAGAGCACTTGCTCCATTGAAACAAATGCTAGATATGTATAATGTATGACAATGATTTCAAAGAATGACGTTTACAGAGGCGTCAAAAGGCTTCAGCAGGAAGGAATGAGTTAATAAAAAAGTTGCGCTGTCCTATATTCTTGGGGGTATTTGCGTTTTGTATGCAGGTAGATATTTGATGTTCTCACCCTAAATTGTCTGTAGTTCTGTGATTTTTTTACTATTTCTTATGACGAGTATTGTATAGCTATTGAATTGCAGTCGTCTTTCAATTGTTCATTTTACGGCGAGCAATAACCTCCGGAGTGGTGAATTTCTGCGGAGCTGTCACAAGTGGTTAGGACTAACGCTTTGAAGAAGCGACACATATAGCATTAGAAGGAATCAGGGTAAAATGACCAGTCTGCCAGGCCAATATGGATCCAGACCAGACCCAGTGTTTGTGGCGCCCTGTTACAGTAGTCCATTTCATGCACTGTATCTTATAATATATACGAATTTTGTTGCTTAGTTTTGTTTGTAAAACTATAGGAAAAGGGTAATATCGAAGCAGACAACACTTTCCGGATGTGGAAAGGATCTAACATATTTTGGCGCTCACTTTCACCAGAAAAGTCCTAATCGTAGAAGACACTTGACGGCCATAATACAGCAGTCGCAAATCATGGAACTATCGTCTGCTAGCAAATTAAAGACATAATTCGACTTGGCGCTAATTGAAATGAATACTTCGTCCCCCACTCTTGTGTAGAAGGATTCAGGAACAATTACACAGATTATAGGAATTCTTTTGACTCCTAGTAAATTCCAATCTCTCAAAGATATCCTGAAAAAGGCACAAACGCCGCCTTAATTTCTTTGTCTCTCCACCGTTTAAATTATGAGGGCTGAAACGTGTTTGTTTGGTATTATATTACTCCGGTAATTGTCGGAGAATGGCTTTTAGCCGCTGGCGATATGAGCGTCTAGGGGCCAGGAAAATGACCTCATGGTCGCTATTTAGGGAACAGATTTCTGTTTTTTTCTTTAACCATTTGAAAGTCTAGGTGCTTTATATAAGCTCTGTTCGAAATACATGTATATATACATGTATATATATATGGGAATTGTCAAAATAAGTCCAGGCTATCAACGCATCTCGATATATTTAAGTACATGTATTGAAATGGGAACCACCCTCAAACTGTATGACCTATATACCGGTATATAAGTGTAAAACATGTCACGAATGTAATTACAGTAGAACGTGCCTTAAGCGGCCATCAAAAATAGGTCTAATTATCGGTCTGTAAGGCATATGGTGGCTTAATGCAGGTCAAAAGTAATGCAGAAAGCTCATATAGGAGCTTTCTGCACTACTTTTGCCCTGCATAAAGCTTTTTAACACTCCTATGTTCAATAAATAAATGAACGCTTAGGAAGTTATATACGTTTGTTTAACCCTTTTCCTTTGAATATTCATGTAATTATGAAGAGGCCCCACAGCAGGGCAAATAACCAAATGAATGGCCGCTTAGGACAGTTTCTACTGTAGAGTGACCATAATGAAACACGCGCTTAACATTCACCTAACGAGGTAAGTCCATGCTCCATATCAACATTAATACGTACATTCCTGCATTAAAACTCAAGAGACAATGCCAGCATTCAACGATGGGTTTTCTGTTTCGGAAGAAAAATCGCGAATAAGCACATATATGCAGTTGAACTTCAATATATCGAACTCTGATAACTCGAAGTTCGGGATAACTCGAAGTAAATGTTCGGTCCTTCCAAAACCTTACCATACAATTTTTTTTCTAAAATGTTTCGCTATTCATATCTTGAGACATATGTGACGGCTTAACGCAGGTCGCTTTCAACATTGGTTTAGGCCTGCATTAAGCTTTGAATTTGAGAAATTGTTCAGATTAGAAATCGGATGACTGGAAATTCTGTTATTTCGAAGTAATTCTATGGTCCCTTGAAGTTCGAGATATCGAAGTTTCGCTGTATACGCATTGTTTCGCAGTATATCCTGAAATAATCATTCCACATCACATTTGCGTAGGGACCATTCTGTCAATAAAGTACAAGGGGGTGGGGGAGGGGGGCTTTTCTGTACCCCCCTCTAAAGCGGAATTCTAGAAGAGAGGAATGTATATACTTTTAGGCAGGTGACTGCTTAATGCATGGTGAAAGTCATGCAAAAAGCCCATTGAGAAGCTTTCTGCACGACTTTCATTCTATCTTAAGCTGCCGCCTGTCTCCAAGACCGATACGTATACTAAATTGAACGTCTGATTTAGAGAGGTTTTACTGTATATATCCATAGAATAGGCATAATTTTTTAAGACCCGTCCCAGTACAACACAGATGCATGTACAGAATTGGTTAATCTCAATAAATACATCATCCTCACCATGTATCACTTTCAAAGCGGACACTTAGAAATACAATGCACAATACCAAACAATTAGTGCATATGGTTCTTAACAAGATAAATAGTGTATACGTATTTTGCAAAATTTAACATTAAACGTACAACGTCTGCAGGGTCTGTGAACTTATACGACGGATTACATACCGCGTCAAATTGCTCCAGAAAATTACTTTTTCTTATATTCAAATTCAATTTCAAAACCTCTGGAAACAGATAAAGCACATCTTTCCTCATATGAGAAATAGTGCTTTTAGCGACATCTGTCGGTAGAATACTCCATCATTTTTGGAAAATAGATTTAGAAATAGATTTTGTTTCAGGTTTTATCTCCAAGCGATTTTTGTCTTCTAAATGACAGAAGAAAAGTATCTCGCTCAGTTCTCGCTAATACGGTTGTAATCGCACTAAAGGCTTTCCTCGAACAGTATCATCCTTTCAACGTTACCAATGTTTACATTCGTCAAAAAACATAGCGTGCTATGTTTAAACTTGAAAATATACTGTAAACTTCACACTTACTTCAGCAAGTGCGATAAAATTGTACACGAATCTAATCAATGGCAAGAATCCAATTTTCCTGGTGTATGATCTGGATCAAGAAGATTTTCCAATTGTTGATGATGGTACACAGTCGCTTGTAGTAAGGACAAGTACCAATTCCATTATGTTTTGTATAAATTATTCATAGTAAACAAGAAGAGTGGCAGACTGGTCGCCTCACATTAGTGCCGCTTTTTCTCCTTTTCCAGCTCCCGTTGATTGTAACTGGCGATATGCCCAAAGGCACTGGGCGTCAACGGGAAGAACAAAATAAACGTAAATATGTAAGAAGCACCAAGAAACAACAAATGCAATTGTGCTCTGCTGACAGTCTTAGCCAGAGCCAGCTATCGCGTCGGCCTTTGGTCTGGGTCTGCCGTCTGTTTCAAGTTGGACAGTAAACGTATACGCAAAATAAGGTGCTTGTAAACTAGCATATAGAGCCAAGTTACATGTACTGCCACAAGAGAATCCAATGGGTGGTCATGGTCTGCAGCCACGGCCATGATGTCATTGAATGCGCCGACTGGTCATGGTCTATTGTGTTTACTCACCCATGTTAGCACTCGCCATCGTCGCTGGTCCTAGTCTATAATATTGACACACGCATGGTGTCACTGAACGCGACTAGTCATGGTCAACAGTGTTTTCACAGCCATGTTGACACTGAACACGGCATTTGGAATTGGTCTACAATATTTACACATCCGCGGTGACACATGTCGCAAAGGCTAGTCATTGTCTGCAATGAGTACACAGGCACGGTGACAATGTGTGCAACGATTGGTCATTGTCTACAATATTTTACAGACACGGTGACAGCCACAGTCTCAGTCACGGTGACACTGGACGCATCGGCTGGTCATTGACTACAATGTTTTACAGCCATGGTAACACTGGAAGCGATGGCTGGTCTTGGCTTACACTATTTACACAGCCATGGTGGCATCGGCCGCGGCAACTAAGCCTTAGTCTACAATATATGCACAGCCATGGTGACCATGTTGGCATTGAATGCGACAACTGGTCTTATTCTGAAATATTTACGCAGTCCTGATGATCCTGGTGGCACTGGACGCGACGACTGATCTTGGCCGACAATGTTTACACGGCCATAATGTCACTGGGCGCGGCTTTTGATCATTGTCTAAAATATTTACACCGTCCTGACGGCACTGGAATCTAAGACTGGACTAACACAGCCCCGGTGGCAGTGCATGCGACAGTTAGTCTTGGTCTACACTGTTTTACAGCATTGATGTCATTGGGCATGGCCGATGTTATTGGTTCACAGTGTTTTACATCACTGGCGTTACTAGACACTGAAGAATATAACTGACAGAAATATAAGAAAAATACAGTAAAACCCGCCTAAACCAGATGTCCAATTTAGTATAAATATTGATCTTGAAGACGGATGGTGGCTAAATACAGAGTAAACGTCATGCAGAAAGCTCCTCTAGGAGTTTTCTGCGTGACATATAACCTGCATTAAGCAGCCGCCTGCCTGAAAGTATCTGAATTCTTCTCGAATAGAATTCCGGTTTAGAGAGGTTTACCGTAGGAAAGTAATATGAATATTATATTTTGTAATTAATAAAATGACTGGTCGGGAAGAAAACAAAAGATGACTTTTAGGAGTGAAATAACAATACAATTGAGATGGGAACGTAATTAGAACATAACTGATGGGAACGGCTGATGGGGACGTATGTTTAAAAATATAACTAATAGAATAGTAAGAATAATATAACTGACATGAATAAGAACATGACTGATTGGAACGTAGTAAGAACATGACTGATAGGAACTTAATAATAATATATCTGGTATGAATTAGAACACGACTGATGGGAACGTAATTAGAATATGACTGTTTTATACAGGCACATGAACACATAAATTTTTGAACATGGCAGAAACTGTACAATCAGATCTATCTTGCATCATAAGTAAACGGAGCAGACCCTGGTCAGACGGTCCTACAGGAGCCGTCTGATCTGGGTATACTCTGTTTGCAAATGTGTCAAAAGATGTATTTATGGAGTAAAAGGTTAACATGAAATAAAAAAAATATGGCTTATTGAAGCGTAATTACCCATCTCTCTGTTCCATAATCATAAATTATGACATCATGCTTATTTATTAGCTACATTTGTATAATGTAAAGTTTTCAAGGGTTATTGTTTTTGCTTTTGCTATATGAGCCGTCTGATCTGGGTCTGCTTTTTTGCAAATGCGTGATGAAGGAAGAGGATTAAGCTCAAACTTTGAACGTGATAAGAATAGTTACGGTTGATTAAAACTTTATGTTGAATAATTATGATGGATTAAGAGTATTAAAAATATCTATTGTTGGAACGCAATATAATTATGTCTGGTAGTAACTGATGTTGGAACGCAATATAATTATGTCTGGTAGTAACTGTTGTTGTGACGCAATATAATTATGTCTGGTAGTAACTGTTGTTGTGACGCAATATAATTATGTCTGGTAGTAACTGATGTTGGAACGCAATATAATTATGCCTGGTAGTAACTGTTGTTGTGACGCAATATAATTATGTCTGGTAGTAACTGATGTTGGAACGTAATATAATTATGCCTGGTAGTAACTGTTGTTGGAACGCAATATAATTATGTCTGGTAGTAACTGATGTTGGAACGCAATATAATTATGTCTGGTAGTAACTGTTGTTGGAACGCAATATAATTATGTCTGGTAGTAACTGTTGTTGTGACGCAATATAATTATGGCTGGTGGTGTCTTATTCATAAAATGGATGTTGGAACATCTGTTAAAATATGACTTACAAGAAGGTCTTTTATGAGCAAATGCTTTGTTACATTGTCTCCCTTTGCAATACACGGTTAGTTGGTACAGAGGTGCATAGTAAGCCTACGGAGTATCAGTTTCATCTGTTGAATTTAACCCATTCCCTCATATTGACGACTTTTGACGCCTCTGTAAACGTCACTTTGTGAAACCATTGTGATAAATCGAGCATTTGCTCCTATAGGAGCAAATGCTCTTTTTATCACAATGGTTTCAAACTACAAAATTCTAAAATTGTCCTTTTCTTTAGTTAATGCTCCTTTTCGGTAGATTTATTCAAAGTGGTTGGATCTAAAAATAGCCTATGAGGTAATGGGTTAACTCTTTCCCCACCATTGGCGAATCCATGATAACATTTGCAAACAGTTTGGATCCGGAGGACACGCCGAGTAACTCGCCGTCTCTCTGGGCCCATACTGTTTGACATTGATTATATTTTTGTGAAAAGTTTAAGAAAACGCCACTTTGAAACCTGAAGCACACGACAATCCTAGCAGCTGAAAATTGTTTTACGCCAAAAGGGTTTATAACAGTATAAGCCAGTACACTAAAATCTCGATACTTCCAAATTTTAGTAACAAGAAATTGACGAGTTTTAGTGAGGTGGCTGCTTAACCCTTTCTCTCATATAAACGCGTTCACGCATCTGCAAACAGAGTAGATCCAGATCAGACGAAGCCGTCTGATCAGCGTCTGCTCTATTTGCTAATGGAATTCGATAGTTCTGTGTCTTTACTTTCTAAAATGGACACAATGTTTCACCTTCCATATTTTATTATAATTATTTTGTCCAATGGCATGAATATTCAGTAGGTATTGAAATTTGGAATAAACTTAGGACAGGGAAAGGGTTAAGACAGGGTGAGTCGTGCAGAAAGATCATAGAGGGGTTGTTCTGCATGATGTCCACCCTGCATTAAGCCATCGTCTGTCTTAAAGATTGACAATGATACATGTACTTGTTTAAGTGTTCGAAGTATCGTGGTATTACTGTGCCATGTTGTTCATTGCCTCATCCTAATGATTTTTGTAAGCCTTTCGAGTGTGTTTATTTTTCACAACGACCTCTTTGTACAAATCATTTGCAACTGTTGTAAGGAAAATCAAGAAACCCTTCGAAATTCCGTTAGAACAAATATTTGTAATTGAAAATTATGTGTTTGTTTAGGGACGGTGGCTGTTTGTCAAGGCGGACAATAGTTGTCGCGTGCCGATATCCTACGATATAATTATACGAGTACATGTACTTAATATTATCTATATTTGTACACAGTTTGCACCCAGATTCGACTTAGATATTATCCGGTTCGTATTAATTTCAACCTGTTAAATCTATTGTTTTACACAAGCGTAATGATTATTATTTAAAATGATTAATGCGCATGAGCACTTGAACATACGACAAATCTGAAGCAGACGACAATAACAGATGGTGGAAGGATATCGACCATACGGTGGCACATACCTGTGATATTACACTGGGGACGCGGTCCACCATCGGAGAATGTTTTAATTAACCATAAGCGTACTACGGTCTGGTCCATGACACTATTTGCAAACAGTGTAGATCTAGATGAGACGCCGATTAATTCAGCGTCCGTCCAGGAACCAATACCTTTTTGAAGTGTTGGTTATGTTTTTTGAAAGAAATACAAATTAAGTAAAAAATGAAAACCGAAGAAGATGTGTTCTACCACAGTGATACTGAACAGAAGGTTAAAGGGTTCTGATTACACTGGTGTTAAGGTGATAGTCTATACTTGCAACCTGTTATAAAAATGCCTAAAAATTACATAAATCATTTGTTTATATCTTAAAAACAAGCATATCGCAAGAAAACCAGTTGAATAAACACCGAAAAAACACAACTTCCATGTGTTTTATATGTTATTCGGCATTATATTCGTATTTATTCGGCTCGTTAGTTTTGTAACTGTTCGACCAAGATCGATAATATTTTGTATCGATGAATTTTTTTATTATTTTTTTTGTGTGTGTGTTGGTTTGTTGGGGGAGGGGTGTATCATAAGGGCATTTTTATGTAAGTTCAAGTTGACAGTCATCATAATAATGATTGAACATAACAAATACCAAGTTTTATGATATTATTGAAAATAAGCCTACATTGTAGGGACTTCCTCTTCAAGCATTTCCTTCATATAAACGCTTTTCACGCTTTTGCAAACAGAGTAGACCCAGATCAGAGGCTTCTTTGTGACCCATCTGATCAATGTCTGCTCTGTTTGCTTAAGTGGTAATGTAGATATGATTTTACAATTCCTTCCTTGGCCCAGTGTCGTGTGTCATTTTTAGATTCAGTATCACATCAAATTAGTAATAAAACACAAACAACCCGACCAACAAAAGTATCAGCAGCTACAACGACAGCAACAACAAACATTGTTTATATCATTTTTCCGTATTTATTCCTTCCCTCTTTTTTCGAGTTAGTTTCACAGACGATAATCCTATTGTCTATCGAGAACTTGGTTTTGTACTCTTTTATGTACTCTTGTAATATGTTACTTTTGTAGTTTAGTTTGAATTGTACACAATATTGTGTTATTTTAGAAATTGTCTACCATTGCAGATACAGTAAAACCTCTCTATAATGACCACTAAATTGCATCAAGTATTTTGTGTTAAAGGTAGGTGGTTGCTTACGCTCCTATAGGAGTGTTCTGTTTTACTTTCATCTTGCTTTAAGCAACCACCTGCCCAAAATACCAACTAATTAACACAATTTAGTGGTCGTTATAGAGGGGTTTTACTGTATAATGCATCAAGGAGAGGATCCTAATAAGCATATTGCTTTTGATCCAATCCGGTTTCAAAATATAGTGATACGTGGATCTATGTACCTTTCAGAAATAAAATGTTTAAACTAACAACAAACAGAAATAAAGAACATTCGAACCATGAACTCAGTAGAACCTTTAGCGAGCTCTTAGGGAATAAACATACGGACATTTAGGAGCAGGGAGAAAGTCACGCAGACAAGCTATTTTGAAAGCGTTCTCGATAACCTTATGCTATAAGTCCTGCATCAAATAACAAACACATTCTTTCGCAGTGCCGATTTTGAGCTATTTAATCCTTTCCCTGTACAATATTTATTCAAAATTTCAATACCTACTGAATATTCAAGGACAAGATAGTTCAAATCAAATATGGAAGGTGGAATAGTGTAGCCATTTTAGAAAGTAAAGAAACAGATCTTTCAAAGCCCATTAGCAAACAGAACATACCACTTATCCTATAGGAACGGTATGTTCTGGGTATACGTTATTTGCTGATGCATGAAAACACGTTTATATGAAAGAAATGGTTAATTAACATATCTGTGACTTTGTACCATTGTTCAATATTTTCCAGCGACACACCGTGAATACCCGTACACTGGAGTAGGATCATATTGAAAGTATTCTTGTCATTGATAATAAACACAATTTTTATGACTGCTAGATCAGAAATATTTTAACAATTTACTCCATAAATACGCATTTTAACGCCTTTGCAAACAGGACAGACCTAGATGGCTACAGTGGAACAATTCAATTTGGTACAAGTCCTTTGATGCGAAATCAAAAATATATTTATAAGCGGCGGTAAATCTGTTTGCACACTGTTCGCAAAGCTTTGGGATGTGTCACTCCTCGCCGAGCGCCTCTGTGTAACTGATAACAATTCGCGATGATTGCTTGGGACCATATTTGCTCTGCGACCCAATTTCCACCCAGACGCAGGAGGATGAATATTTAAAGATGAAAACATTATGAATATTTTAACGCTGTATTGTGTGACGAAGTGTTGGGTTTTCCAACAATATACTATTTTAAGCACTGTGTTCGCATTAAGAGCGATAGCACGTGAAAGTCAGTGAATAAGGTCATATGTGATTAAAACAATGTGTTAGCGAGTCTGGGTAGGGTAGGAAGGAGAGGGAAAATGATGGCAGAAAAAAGACAAAATACAGAGACTGAGTAAGAATAAAAAATATGGAGAGAGAGGGGGAGAGAAGACAGAGACAGGGAGAGAGATATACATAGACAGACAGACAGAGACAGGGAGAGAGATATACAGAGACAGACAGACAGAGACAGGGAGAGAGATATACAGAGACAGACAGACAGAGACAGGGAGAGAGATATACAGAGACAGACAGACAGAGACAGAGATAGATAGACACAGAGAGACACAGAGAGACACAGAGACAGAGGAAGACACAGAGACACAGAGAGACACAGGGAGAAATAGAGAGAAACAAAGACAAAGACTGAGAGGAGACAAAAAGCGTACTCATATCAACATTAAAATCAACCAATCTTGTCCCAAATTGTTTGTAAATATTATAACGTATTCACTCCCAATTTCTACACGCATACAATGTATATGGCCCAAACGGGCACCTGTTAGTTTATTATTATCACATAATCGTTTTATTATTCACATTAACACAGTCGTAAATGTTCATATCTGGCGAACGTGCACCTTGCGCACCCTGGGGCTTTGCTCTTATCATAATGGCAACACTTTCATGTGACAGTTTAACTCCAAAATTTAATTTCCCGATAAATCGTAACCCTTGTTTAACTTCTTTTGTCATCGGTAGATACAATCGTCCAATAGTTTCGTGTTTTACGACAATTTAGCTATCGCACCATCGTTTTGCAGTCGTGTGCCATCGCAGGAGTCTGAGCATTGTTGAAAATGTCAATTTTCGGAGCAATTTGTTTCCCCCCACCCCCATGGGTACAATTGACTGTTTGGGGCGATTTCTATCTGTCGAGCAATATTAGGCAGGATTAAGTGAAATATGTGATGAACAAATGCCACGCAATTGACATTCGTTGCCTGTGCAGTGTGAGTCGAAGTTTTAGCACGATGGACGAAATTTTATGTTAAGAATTTCGACTGTTAAAATTTGAAAACAAACCACAACGAAATAACAAACAACGAAAAACCACAAAACGGTTTAATTCCCAAAACCGCTCTCTCTCTCTCTCTCTCTCTCTCTCTCTCTCTCTCTCTCTCTCTCTCTCTCTCTTTCTCTCTCTCTCTCTCCCCTCTCTCTCACCCCGCTCTCTCTGTCTGTGTCTTTGTCTGTGTCTGTGTCTGTCTCGTCTCTGTCTCTCTGTCTCTCTGTGCCTCTCTGTCTCTCTGTCTCTGTCTCTGTCTCTGTCTCTGTCTCTGTCTCTGTATCTGTGTCTGTGTCTGTCTCGTCTCTGTCTCTCTGTCTCTCTGTCTCTCTGTCTCTCTGTCTCTCTGTGCCTCTCTGTCTCTCTGTCTCTGTCTCTGTCTCTGTCTCTGTCTCTGTCTCTGTCTCTGTCTCTGTCTCTCTGTCTGTCTGTCTCTCTCTCTCTCTCTCTCTCTCTCTCTGTCTCTCTCTCTCTGTCTCTCTCTCTCTCTGTCTCTCTGTCTCTCTGTGTCTATCTATCTACCTCTATATCTATCTGTCTCTGTATGTCTGTCCATCTCTATCTCTCTCTTCATATATTTCTCAGTCTATCTTCCTCTTTCTTTCTCTCTAATTTTGATCCTGTTTAGACTTCTGGTAAACCGGCGATATTTGAAATTGAGTAACAAAGACGCTCTAGGCATATTGCACGTTAATTGTTAAATCGATGGTAATTTAGCATATGCACATTACCGAATGTATAGGTATAAACAATGCACGAGGCGATAGATGTACGATAAATGTGTCAATTTCGAACCATGTATTGTACGGTATAGTTTGGTGGAAACGCCATTTTCAGATTTGCTTTCCGTTTTTATTGAACTAGCACGCGTGCTTATTGTTGTAACTTTAACCCTTTCCCTGTATATTCATGTAAGAAATAATGACAACATGAATATTTATTAGCTCATTTTTTATAATATAAACTTTTCAAGGGAATGTTTTGCTTTGGCAAAAACTGTAGAATCAGAACTATATCATGTCAAAAGCTAACAGAACAGACTCTGATCAGACGGTCCCTATAGGAGCCATCTGATCTTGGTCTATCCTGTTTGCTATTGTGTGAAAATGCGTTTATATGAAGGAAAGGGTTAAGCAATGTTGAACGTGTATGTCGGCCTCCCTTTACTTCATAAATGCGCCTTTCTACGCCTTTGCAAACAGAGTAGATCCAGATCAGACTGCTCATGTGGGAGCCATCTGATTAGGGTCTGCTCTGTTTGCGTATGATATAATATATATATATGATTCTACATGTATATCTTATTCCATGGTTAAACATTCCTTTGTCGATGTGCTATTGTAACAATTAATCTAATTCATAGTCATGACGTCATTTGATCCTACATGGATATTGATGGGGTGGTTATCAAAATCACAATCTGTCAAACTGTTTGTTCCTTATTACGCAGCGTCTCATCTGGATCAAGACTGTTTGGAAAGTTATGACAAAGTCGTCTGTAAAGTGGCAAGGTTAACTTGACACATTAACGACGAATATGTGTTAACTATGCAAACAGTTTGGATCCAAATGAGACGATAAGTAGCCCAGTGTCTCCTTAGGATCCAAACTATTTGACACGATTTTTCAACAGAAATAAAGGAAAAAATAATTTTCAGATAAGCTGAAGCAGACATTGTTATGCAGACGACAATTGCCGAGTCTGTTAACTCTTCTTCCATGAATATCCATGTAAGAAATAATTACGTCATGATTATTAATTAGCTTAATTGTTATAATAGCACATGGACACTGGAATTGTTGGCCATGACAGAAAGTGTAGAATCGCATCTACATTATACCATGTGCAATCAGAGCAGAGCATGGTCTACTCTGTTTGCAAAGGCATAGAAATGAGAATTTATGGAGTAAATGGTTAGATATGTAGGACAAACCGGACAAAGTGTGTTGTCAGGTATTTGACCACCCATCGTATATACCTAGACCAACGTCTCTGTCCCGAGCGTTTAATAGTACATGTATTTACATTCAATAGTATAAGTAATACAAATCAAATATAAATTTCTAACCGAGGCGCTTAACCCATTCCCTCATTATGACGACTTTTGACGACTCTGTATAAAGTCACTTTGTGAAACCATTGCCATATAGGAGCAAAATTTTTGCTCTATTTATCACAATGGACTCAAACTACAAACTTCTAAAATTTTCCTTTTTTTTAGTTAAAGCTACTTTTCGGTAGATTTATTCAAAGAAGTAGGGTCTAAAAATAGCTTATTGAAGAAAGGGTTAAAGGAGCTTTTTTGCATTTTGTACACACGTTGTTGCTTAATTTCACTCTACTTGTGGTTGTTCTATGAGATTCTACAGCAGTCTAATTGTGGTTGGTTTAGGGACGTTTTACTGTGTTCTAATTGTGTTTGTTTTAGATATGTTCTACTGTGTTCTAATTGTGTTTGTTTTAGGTATGTTCTACTGTGTTCTAATTGTGTTTGATTTAGGTATGTTCTACTGTAGGTTTGGGGAAGTTTTACTGTAGTCTAGTTGTGTTTGTTTTAGGTATGTTCTGCTGTAGGTTTGGGGAAGTTTTACTGTAGTCTAATTGTGTTTTGGTTAGGTATGTAATACCGTAGTCCAGTTGTGTTTGTTTTAGGTATGTTCTACTGTAGGTTTGGGGAAGTTTGGGGGAGTTTTACTGTTGTCTAGTTGTTTTTGTTTTAGGTATGTTCTACTGTAGGTTTGGGAAGTTTGGGGAAGTTTTACTGTAGTCTAATTGTGTTTTGGTTAGGTATGTAATACTGTAGTCCAGTTGTTTTTTGTTTTAGGTATGTTCTACTGTAGGTTTAGGGAAGTTTGGGGAAGTTTTACTGTAGTCCAGTTGCGTTTGTTTTAGGTATGTTCTACTGTAGGTTTGGGAAGTTTGGGGAAGTTTTACTGTAGTCTAATTGTGTTTGGTTAGGTATGTAATACTGTAGTCCAGTTGTTTTTTGTTTTAGGTATGTTCTACTGTAGGTTTAGGGAAGTTTGGGGAAGTTTTACTGTTGTCTAGTTGTTTTTGTTTTAGTTATGTTCTACTGTAGGTTTGGGGAAGTTTGGGGAAGTTTTACTGCAGTCTAGTTGTGTTTGTTTTAGGTATGTTCTACTGTAGGTTCAGGGAAGTTTGGGGAAGTTTTACTGTAGTCCAGTTGTGTTTGTTTTAGGTATGTTCTACTGTAGGTTCAGGGAAGTTCTGCCACAGTCTCGGTGTTTTTTGTTCGTTTTACACCAGCGTTATATGAGTTAAGGCAACGATATATCTCTGCTCCAGCTAACTTTATTCGGTGCAATAGCATGCTAACACATAGGAAGATGAAAATGCCACAACAATCTAACAGATAGAAAGATGAAAATGAACCGCTCAGATTAAACTTTCGGTGAACAGTTAGATACATTATGAAAGCCTTGCGAAAGCTGCGTGTTTCTTTCGGAATTCTATATATCTACGGAGAGCTCTCCGGTGGTCCGGTATTAAACACTACACACGATTAAGATCCGAAAAGTTCTTGTAAGATTAATATTGAAGAGGATAAGGGTCACTCTGTTTGATAATTTACCGCCTTAATTACACCAAGTCAGCCCCGCAGTTACCGACAAAAAAGAGGAGAAATTATTCGATAAAGACCGAGGGTATTCGTTACCGTTTGATGACAAGTTTATGAAAATAGATTACGCTTGTAAAGTAACCATACGGTCTCGTGCTGGGTTAAATTTTATTACAAAATTTCCCTGCAAAATATGTTTCCATTAAAAGTCATCAATTTTGAACTTTTTTTATCGGAACATGAAATTCATTGTAAAAGTTTGAACATCACACTGGGCTAAAGAAGGGATTAATTTTGTTTGGAATATTTGTTTTACAGTGTCTTAATCAAAATAAAACACATTTATTTTCAATCCAAAATGCCATGTCGAGCGGTTGTTGTAGCATTACACTCATACATACACACACGCACGAACGCACGCACGCGCGCACACATATGTGTTAGTGTCTTCAACTTATCTGACATGTTACACATCGTGAAATGAATTCAATCTGATCTATAGTAACAGTTTGGATCCAGATAAAACGTCAAGAACCACAGAGTTTCCTCGTGATGCAGGCCGTTTACATCCCTGAATTAATTATAAAAGAACACGCGGAATATCAATCGTGATATTTAATGAAGACGATTGTTTCTTTAAATTACTTTAGTTTTCAAAGATAAATTTCCCGTGCTTACAATTATATTGCTGCGTTAGCCCTTTACTCCATGAATATCCATGTAAGAAATAATGACATCATGAATATTAATTAGGTTGTTGTTTTTCAAATAGTATATTAACCCATGACTTTTTGCCAAAGCAGAAATATTACTCCATAAGCATGGCTGAACATACCCTGATCAGACGACTCCTATAGGAGCCGTCTGATCTGGGTCTACTCTGTTAGCAAAGGTGTAGAAAGGTGTATTTGTGGAGTAAAGGGTTAATCCAATGTCAAATTCACGTTTCATATATTAATGCCCTTTCAATATTAACAACCGTAAGGAATTAAAAAAAAATTCTTAATTATGGGATTTTGTAACAAAGTTTATGCTGTTTAACTCATTACCTCATAGGCTATTTTTAGATACAGCCTCTTTGAATAAATCTACCGAAGGGGGGCATTAACTAGAGAAAAGGAACATTTTAGAAATTTGTAATTTGAAATCATTGTGATAAATACAGCATTTGCTCCTATAGGAGCAAATGCTCTATTTATCACAATGATTTCACAAAGTGACTTCTACAGAGTCGTCAAAAGTCGTCAATATGAGGGAATGGGTTAACAAAAGCGTTCCATCAGATCCCAGTCGTAAAACAAGATGTGGCGTGTAACCCCTTACTCCATAAATACGTCATTTAACTCATAAAGGTATGTCCTGTTTGCTTGTGGAATAAATATAGATTCAATTCTACAGTTTGTGAGCATTCATATGCTGTCTAATCTAATTGATATTTATTGTGCCACTACTTCTTGTATTATTCCATAAGCTTTATATCGGAATGTCTTGGACATTTTTAAGGAACTACCATTTTATTAAATGAAGTTATCCCCAACAAAGGCAGTTTATCAGATATCTTTTGGCTGTAGCTGATGCTTTGTTTGCTACAAATTTCATTTCTTTGATAGGTCCGCTCGCAACATGTTGCTACCATCTAAAGGCGATTGTCTTCTTAAGTACATCCAAAAGTGATAATGACTTTATAATTGAGCTGTAAATTTCAAAATTGTCCCATTTTGGCTATTGAAAGACACAGGTGAAATAATACCTGTAATTGACCTGCTGTCGTCGGTTAATCGGTGTGGCAATAAACGCTTGTTTGAGCACTCATATGACACCCGGTGTAATAGTAGACTAGTGAAACTACGACACGCTTGAGCAAGCGCTCCAGATGCATGTACCGTCAACATCTGTCATCGGGGTACAAATTTCCACTGTAATTATCTAATTACGTTCATTAAAAGCGCTCGCACGTTTACAAATCAGATGTGTCGCCGCCGCCACATAGGCCTTTTCTTTATTAACAGTTTACTTGAATAAACAGTTTTGCTTGGAATAAAGACACGATCCTTTCAAGAGCCTGTAAGATTCGAGGCACTCATTCTATTGGCCACAGAAACGGAAACCTCTCTCAGTATTGGCGATGAATAACGAGTCACGTGATATTGGAAATTAGAACAGGTGCATATCCATTGAGGGAACTTCTATGAGGAAAGCGATATTCATTTCCGCATTGATAATAGTCTAATTTAGAATTCAGAGTGAATTGGACACTTCTTAGACATTGGGATTTTTCGGAATATTTTAATATTGGTTTGGGGAAAAGTTGAGTCCTGGACGGACCTTGTCGCACTGGTGGCGTTTGTTGAGACATGAACGTTGTGAAGCAGAGTTTAGGAGTCGGAATGCACCCTCCGTTAAATCCAGGACACATTTCGGGTCGGTATTCCCCACCCTACCGCTCCCCGGAGCGAATGCGGTGCATGACATCGTCTACGGTACGTATCGGTCGTTCCTAATTGCAGAAATGGTAAACAAACGAAATGATTTCTAGCCAATTTTGTCGTCCTCGGATTCATGAATAAATGAAACAGTGCTCGACTCCGGCTTTTTAATCACCTTTATTAGTTATTCTGAGCTGGCTGTGTCATTATTCCCTGCGTTTCATATTTTATGAAGTTTCGTTTCATCTTTCTAGGGGAACTGTGTTAGATTCATTGTCTACCTGAAACACGGAGAGGACGGATAGAAATAAAATATATTAACGGAATTAGATCGAATTTGACGTTTAGGAATATTTGAAATATGGAATTCTATTTGCACAGGTAAACATTTTTTTCAGTAAGGTACTAGGAATGACTGAAGCGAATTGTAAACGATAAGATATAGGAACCTTTATTTGAACACTGTGTGAATTCACCCGGACTTATCGAATATTGGTAATTGCTATATTTGATCAGAATTAATAGAGAGTTATGCATTAATAGATATTGCTAAATGGTTCATATGCATTGTATTAAGGCATTTAGTTGCGAAAGGGTAAACGGATAACTCATTTGACTGAGATATAGGTTTTAACACACGACATTGTCTAAATATACACATTAGTATCTTTTTTTTTACTAATAAATCAACTTGACTTTCATCAAGATGTAAGCGGGAAAAATCTAGTTCATCGTTCACTATAACTATATTTTAAGAACTTATAACAAATACAACGAACGCTTTTGTCTTACATGAAAGTAGAATGGTGTATGTTTCATTCCTTGTAATACTTTGCATGGCTGTCATATTTGTGACTGGTATTTACTTAAAATGTAATTGGAATGATTTACGAAACATCTTACCTATCAGGACATATTGTCACAGATTAATTCGTTTTATTTTACCAGGAAATTTAAGATGGACCCCTTTCTTACCACCGATTATAACCCTTTACTCCACGAATACACCCTTTGATACATTTGCAAACATAGTAGACCCAGATCAGACGGCTCCTAGAGGTCATGCTCTGTTTGCTTTTAATATAATGACGATCTGATTTTACAGTTTCTATCACGATAAAAATTGTTTGTTCATAGTGCCGTTTTAAAAAATGAGTGAAGTAATTTTCATGATGTCTTTAGTTCTTGCCTGAATATGTATGGAGTAAAGGGTTAAAATAAAGAGATAGACTACTTTCATCTCTTTGTAGTGTATTGTTCTTGACCATTTCTAAGTGGAACATAACTTTCTTTCATTAGTCTTCGAAATCAAGATACAGAACCTGTATTGTTAGAACACTTAGTATAATTCCCAGACTACTATCAAATAAAACGTTAGCTAGGGATTGTTAACTAAATCAACCATGGACACAATCATAACAGAAATATGTACTTAATCTCTCTTGAATCTTTTATCATTTGAATTTCGGACTTGTGCAGCGTTTAAATGGTCGTCATTTAAAACAATGAATATAAAAGACTGGTCAACACATGTATTAGATATAACGAGTAGCAAAATGCGGTCAAATGGCTAGATTACAACACCGGGGACATAAAATATTGTCAGTTACGAAATAGCAAAACATAGTGTTCTGGCTTAATCTATAAACTGTATGATTTAGTTTACTAAGACTATTTTCAATATGAGTACATGTATTCAAAATTTAGCTGGCTATTACTGAATAGTCAGTCAACTATTGCACCACCGGTTTCTGTCTTAAACTTACCAAAATGACATCTAAATTGTAAGCAAGAGGTCCAAATAAGATGCGTAAATTAAATCATTTTCAAAGAATAACTTCTTTATTTCTCCACCAAAGCGTATGTTGTGACCACTCTTCAGAATTGTCTCGAAGAAACGATTCTGGAGAGTAGCCACTACATAGGTTTGGTGGAGAAATGAATATGTTTGTATTTGGGCGTATACGGAACCTTTATCTGTTGCTCTGGTAAGGTCATGTATAGTTTAAGTATTCAGTTTATGAATTATTGTCAAAATTCTTAGAACCGGAATTGTCGCAAAAAAGAAAATCGTACGGTCCGTCATTGGTTATGTTGAGATGATTAATAACATGAAATATTTCACCATTTAAGGCCATTACACTAGTTTGTCAGTATAAAATAAAAATAAAAATAAATTAGATATGGTTTAGCCGTAACAATGCAAATAATCTGACACTTTCAAACAAACATATATCATTGCTTCAACCACTTTTATTTATGCTGGTGTGTTCATGAGGTTATGATATGTAAATTATTTTAGAATGAAACCAATGGCTATCCAAAGTACATTAATTCGAGTTGCTTATAATGCATGGTTTAAAAAGCGTTGTTTTTCTTCTGTTTTATGGTGTGTGGTTTTTTTTATCAAAACTGATTTATTTGCGTAGTAACATTCTAAACTGGATTTTTCACCTTAGTTCAAATATTCTGAAAGTGGGAGATCCTTTGAAAGCAAAAGTAGCAATGCGTAAAGAGACAATTAAAGACTAGGTTCCATTGAATCTGTTCAACTTACCAGGAAAGAACAAAAAAAGGAACTTACTGACACAATTTAATATTTGAATGACACATTGTTAAATAATGGTAAATTCTGTGCCATTTATACATTTAACTTATATTTTATCATTTTTGATTGACATAAATAATGAGATTTGTAACATACGCTACAATATATACGTGTGGTTTTTTTTTTAAATATATGATATTTTACCTTTATATTTGTCAGAAATAAGAAGAGAAATTATTTATGTTTGAATAATTGACAATCAATTTAAAAGATATTGATCTACAACGCACACACATCACAATTAATGCACGCGTGTGTCCGAAATAATAAGAACTAACCCACACAAGACTGTGGCATTTCGCCTTAATGAATTTCATTATTCTAAATTAATTTAACCCACTACCTGCTCAATATTCATGTAAGAAATAATGGCACCATGAATATTTATCAGCTGAATTTATATAATGTAAAAAATCAAGTGAATGCTTTACTTTAACAAAAGTTGTAGAATCAGAATAATATCATGTCATAAGCAAACAAAACAGACCCTGATCAGATCGCTTCTTTAGGAGCTGTCTTATTTGGATATACTCTGTTTGAAAACGTGCAAAAACGCGTTTATAAGTTAATACTTGACTTAGTTTAGAGGGAATATAAGATTGCACATACATTATAAGATAATGTATATAAACATAATTCATATGGTTATATAGTATTGCTTATACATTATAAGATATGTAAACATATACGGTTATATGACTATATTACACTGCTCATACATTGTAAGATATGTAAAAACATACGTTCATATGGCTGTATTACTTTGCTCATACATTATAAGATATGTAAACATATACGTTTATATGACTACATGTACATAACATTACCCATGCATTATAAGATATTTAACCATTCCCTTCATATAAACGAATTCTCGTGTATTTGCAAACAGAGTTGACCCAGATCAGACGGCTCTTATAGAAACCGTCTGATCAGGATCTGCTCTGTTTGCTTTTGACATGATATAGATCTGATTCTACAGGTTTGTGTCAAAACAAAACAATTACCTTGAAAATTTTACATCATAAAAATGCAGCTAATAAATATTCATAATGTCATAATTTCTAACATGGATATTAAACAGGGACAGGGTTTACATATATGGTTATAGGGGTATATATATATATATATATATATATATATATGATTGCAAAACCGCTATAACGTATAACATAATATGGTTATGCGGAATTTAATCGTGGAACCAAGTTAGAATTTGAAATCTACTTCCTAGGTCTAACACTTATTATGTTGCTGAAAGAAAGAAGAAAGGTGATCGATTTTATCCAAACAGACACTCCAGTGGTAGTAATTAGATGTTGTGTTTTGTGCAAATAGAAAACTGACTGCAAGAACCTAAAAACCCGTCCGTAATTAAATTGGAATTGGAATTACCTTCAAGTAATTACATGTACATGTACATTCGGCGATGTTCGATTTTTCCACGCACGCGACACGTTATTCTCTAGGGTTATTTCATTCAATGTACAGTTAGTCACAAATAAATGGATTCACCTTCCCAGAAAAATGTCGCCTAAAAATGAAAAACATTTTAATCAATGATCCATATGGGTACTTAAACACGATATGGTCTGTAAACCCTTGAACAACTTCGGAAGCGCTACCTGATCTAATAGCTATAAGTGTAATAATAGATTAATAATGTGTTACACACGCACAGTGTGTCAATAATTGTTTTGTAGAAGAATATGTCAATACAGATGACGATAGAGATGTAATTCATAAGGGACACGTTTTCGAAAGGATCTTTTTACAATTTCTAGCGCACCTTTAGTAAAAGGACCACGGGGTTACTCTATTGATATACGGATATTGATAAGCGATTATATTATGTTATATCATATTATATAATATATAATATTATACTATATTATTACTTAGTCTGTCTTAATACAAGGCTGGTTTGATCATGGGATATCTAATTTTTACGTAGTTTGTTCTACATTTTAACAGGTACTCGTGGACATGTGCGTAAACTGATACAGTAAAACCCCTCTAATGTGACCAGCAAAAAGGGGCATAATTCACAGTGGCAAGGGCAGGTGGTAGCTTAATGCAGGACGAAAGTTATACAGAAAGCTCCTATAGCAACCGCCTGCTTATAAAGACAGCCATGTTTATTCATTAAGTGGTCACATTAGAGGGGTTTTACTGTTTATTCATTAAGTGGTCACATTAGAGGGGTTTTACTGTTTATTCATTAAGTGGTCACATTAGAGGGGTTTTACTGTACAGCCATGTTTATTCATTAAGTGGTCACATTAGAGGGCTTTTACTGTTTATTCATTAAGTGGTCACATTAGAGGGGTTTTACTGTATTTTTCAAGTTTTGTTTAACCCTTTACTCGATGAATATTCATGTAAGAAATGATAAAATCATGAATATTAATTAATATTAAGTATTATAATAGCGCCATGAAAGGGCACAGAATTTTCGTACATGGCAGAAACTGTAGAATCGTATCTATATTATATCGTAAGCAAACAGAGCAGACCCTGATCAGACGGCTCCTGTAGGAGACGTCTGATCAGGGTGTACTCTGTTTGCAAAGGCGCTGAAAAACATATTTATGGAGAAAAGGGTGAATGAGCATTGTTTTAAAATGGCTGATCTAAATGTTTTATTCTTTCTTTAAAATAAGTGCATTTAAGTGCATGACGAACTACGCCTTTGAAATTAGTACTCTTTTGAAATAAAGTGAAAGGTTACGCATGCTAATTTATCTAGTTCATACCCTTGAAGTTTGAAGAAGATATAAAACGTTCTTGTAACAGAAACGTTTAGATTTTAGTTAAACTTGTTTGACCAGCTCGATAAAGAATTTTGTCAAACTAAGAGTACCTTGAACCCTTGTTTATAGCGACTAATTATTGAAGAGAGAGAGAGAAAGAGAGACAGAAGCACAGACAGAGAGAGCGAGAGAGATAGAGAGAGAGGGGGGAAGAGACAGAGACCGATGCAGAGACAAACAGACAGAGAGAGAGAGTCAGAGAGACAGAGACAGACAGACAGAGACAGAGAGATAGACAGAGATACAGGCATACGTAGAGGGGCTGTTCTCCTTTATCAATCACGTTCAATGAAAATCTCTTTACAATTGTTACTAATAATATACCCCACTGGATGAAAAAAGCAGACTAAACAGTTTTCAACATCTTTGATAAAAATAACCACAAGGAAGAGTACGTTTTCTTCTTTAACATGTAACCTGCGGATCAAACTTCGACTTGTGAAACGTTTTGCAATTGTGGAGAATTGTGATATGTTATATAGAGTACATTTGTATACAGGAGAGCATAGTGGTACATTTGATCTTAACAAATGAAATAATTTAAAAATTATGAAATAAAAATTCAAAGAATAGAAAATTAATGAATTTTATCATGCAATTTACGACTAAACGTTGAGATAAGTAGAAGTCTCATAATAAACTGAAATGCAAATTGACCCTTCTTTGTTCCATAATGATGGCGTAATATATATATATATTCTTTCTGTACACGTTGATACATGTACGTAATATATCTATTCTTTCTGTACACGTTGATACATGTACGTAATATATCTATTCTTTCTGTACACGTTGATACATGTACATAATATATGTGTTCTTTCTGTACTCGTTGATATATGTATATACTTTATCTATTCTTTCTCTACACGTTGTCACGTGTACATACTACATGTATCTTCGTTCTGTGCACGTTGACACCTGTACATACTATATCTATTCTTTCTGTACACGTTGGTACATGTGCATACTGTATATTTCTTTCTGTACACGGTGACTTCTGTGTGTATGATATACCTATTCTTTATGTACACGATGATGTCTACAAATGCTGTACGTACTCTTTCTGTATACGATGACGTCTGTGTATGCTATTCCTATTCTTTCTGTACACGTTGACGCATGTGCATGATATATATATATATATATTTGTTCTGTACATGTTGACGTCTGTAAATGCTATATATATTCTTTCCATACAAGGTGATGTCTGTGTATACTATATCTATTCATTCTGTATACGGGCCCGTCTGTTTATACTATATCTATTATGTTTGTACATTTTGGCGTCTGTGCATACTATACATTTGTGTATACGCTTTCTATACATATCTACTTTTTCTGTACTCGATGATGTATGTATATGCAATATCTACTCTTTCTGTACACGATGATACCGATGCATGTTATTTTTACTTTCTGTACGTGGTGACGTCTGTGCATGCTTATCTACTTGTTCTGCACACGAAAACGCCTGTGCATGCTATACATACTGTTTCTGTACACGGTGACGTCTGTCTATAGTGTATATACTCTCTCTGTTAGTCATTATTGATTAGAGATTTATCATCTCGTATTGAGGTGAGCAGAAAACGAACTTAGACAATCTACTCCATGAATATTCATGTAAGAAATAATGACTTTACGCATATTAATTAGATTAATAGTAATTACACCACTCGACACAATACTAGTTGGTTTCACCGGAAACTGTAGAATCGTATCTATATCATAAGCTAACAGAACAGACCCTGGTCTTGGCCTGCTCTGTTTTCAAAGGCACAGAAATGCGTATTTATGGAGTAAAGGGTTTATTATTTTTCTTTTTGCAGCCGGCTGATCAGGGTCTGCTCTGTTTGTTTATGATATAATAAAGATATAAGGATTAACGAATCGATTAATAAGTTTGTACAGACATCTGTTTTATTGGGGTTAGGGTCAAAAATGAAATTCTAGTAATATAATGAGTTAGATACAAAGTGCGAGACTGAAAAAGATGAAGAATAGAGAAAGTGAGACATAGAGAGACATGAGATGAAGAATAGAGAAAGTGAGACATAGAGAGACATGAGTAAGAATACACAGGAAAGAGACGGTTAGGTGTAGACTAGTAAGCAGAGTTAAATTATTCTGACAACTGCAAAGTGATGAATGTGCCATTCAACTATGTTGTATATGCAGAGGTCCATATAAGACGCGTAAATTAAAACAGTTTCAAGACTATCTCCTTTATTTCTCTTTATATCTCAAAGAGACAATTCTTAAGAGTGGCCACAACATAGTAGGTATGCACTTTTATCTATTGCCCTGTGTATGTATTCATATTTATTATATGTTTGCATCTCTGGTTGTTTTCATGCATAGAAATAAAACGCACACGATTTGTTTAACCCTTTCCCTGACCAATATTCATGTAAAAATAATGACATTATGAATATTCATTAGCTGAATTTTACAACGGTATATGGGCACACGTATTTTTCTGTATTGATACGAACTGAAGAGTCAGATATATTATAAGTTTATAAACAAACAGAGCAGACCCTGATCAGACGGCTCCTAGGAGCCGCCTGATCTGGGTTTTCTCTGTTTCTTTGTTTGCAAAGGTGTTCTATATATGAAGGAAAGGGTTTATTAGACGAAAGGAATTTCCGTAAATGTTAATTCAGGGTTAACTTACCGAATTTTGTATTTTGTATCTTTGCAGAGTAACTTTTTCGGCGGTCTGGACGATGGGTTGCTGGCTCGAGCGGAGGCTTTGGCGGCCGTGGATATCTCCAAATCTCCCCAACACATGATGAAACACGATGGACTCTATGGCCACACCGCCGGTGATCTCGGTATGCATCAGTCGGGCCCTTCGCGGCAGCAAATGCAAATGCATGGACCAGGGTCCTTCGGTCCGTCGGATTCAATGCTAGATCAGCTCACAACAAACACCGGAATGCCCCTTCCAGGAATGCCCGACCATCACAACATGAACCCAGTCTCTCACCCGAACCACCACCAAATGTACCCTCCGATGTACTCGCACCCGAACCCAATGAATCACCCACACAACATGCCACCTCACCATCAGGTTCATCATTCTATGCACGATAATGAGTGTGACCCACGAGAGCTAGAAGCATTCGCCGAAAGATTCAAACAGCGAAGAATAAAGCTCGGTGTCACTCAGGCGGATGTTGGCGCCGCTTTGGCGAACTTAAAGCTTCCGGGTGTTGGGTGTCTGAGTCAGAGCACAATTTGTAGGTTCGAGTCTCTAACTCTCAGTCATAACAATATGATAGCGTTGAAACCAATTTTGCAAACCTGGCTGGAAGAAGCTGAAAAAATTGCGCGAGAAAAGAAAGAAGCCGAGCAGAATGGATTAATATCCGCCCAAGATAAAAAGCGAAAACGAACCTCAATTGCTGCACCGGAGAAAAGGTCACTCGAAGCGTATTTTGCAGTTCAGCCAAGACCATCTGGGGAAAAAATTGCTCAAATAGCAGAAAAACTTGACTTGAAGAAAAATGTTGTACGAGTGTGGTTTTGCAATCAGAGACAAAAGCAAAAGAGAATGAAATTTTCAGCGGCTACGGGCCATTGAATAGTTTGATTTAAATGTGCAACAAAACTTACTTCAAGAGATTATTTAATTATCATTTAACGAAATTTCTCGTCGTTTCCTATCAAATCATGCGTATGAATGAATAATTAATATGTAAATACACCGAAAATGTATTATACAATGCAAATTTTGTACATATTACTCCACGATTTTATTTATTTTGATATGTGCAATGACCAGTGCAATCACGTGGGATGTACTTCCGGTGGTGGCGTAAGAACCCGGATGGCAATATTCTACGAGGTAATTATTTGTATTTTCACCTGTTGTTTAATCGATCCTTTGTGTTAGGCTGACTATACCATATTCCCTAATGGCACTCTGTATCTCCGGTTTTCTTGTAAATGAATCAACTGCCCTAAGCGTGCTGCATATGTGACATATGGCTGGCATGGTCTAAGTCACAGACCCGCAATACCTTACGGCAAAAAAGGCGAGGATGTGTTTCGACAGGTCATATAATCTAAAGTACAGTAAATCAAACCTTTAACACGTTGAGCATATGTTCGGATGCTTATCTAATTAACACTTTACTCCATGAATATTCATGTCAGAAATAATGACATCATGAATATTAATCGGATTAATTTTTAAAATAGCATATTAACACAAGACAACTTTGCGAAAATAGAAACTATATAATCAGATATATATTATTCCATAAGCAAACAGAGCAGACCCTGATCAGACGGCTCCCGTAGGAGCCGCCTGATCTGGGTTTACTCTGTTTGCAAAAGCGTAGAAAGGCGTATTTGTGCAGGAAAAGGTTAATTTGTATTTTCTCTTTTTACAAAATGTTATTTCAATGTCAGTCAGTTTGGATCCTGATCAGACTTTCAGTGACTGAGCTTCTCATTTGGGTCCGTGTTGTTTGGCTCTCTACTCTATGAATATTCATGTAAGAAATGATGTCATAATGAATATCATTTGTATTAAATTTGATAATACCACATAAACACTTTTTGGATTTTTTTGTCATGACAGAAACTGTAGTATCATATCTATATCATAATTATAATAAGCAAACAGGAGCCGTCTGATCTAGGTCTACTCTGTTTGCAAAGGCGTATTTATGGAGTAAAGGGTTATTGGTTAGCTTGTAACACTCGCACGTTTTAACAACACTGTTTTATTTCAAGTTGTTCTTCTATTCAGAGAGGAGAAAACAAACCTAATAAAGGTATATTTTGAAATATAATTTGTCTCCGAAAATTGGTAAATTATACTATAATATTAAACACTATCAAACTATTTATTGTTTGGTTCAAACACTGCTAGAATATGAATGGGGTATATTTATTTACAATATCGATGCATTTTATCTGTAGGAGGTTCTGCGTATATCGCAGCCGTATAAAATAGTATTAGATTAGGTACAATAACATACATGAATGTTAGGCGGACTTTCAACTGAAAGAAAACTACATTGTACATGTACATGTATTTGCTTGATTCCATTTGAATAAGAAATGAGTGTGGGATTTCTCATTATTATTATTATCATCATCATTTTATTATTATTCTTATTATCTTATTATTTTATTATTTTATTATTATTATTATTATTATTATTATTATTATTATTATTAATTATTATTATTATTATTAATATTATTATTATTATTATTATTATTATTATTATTATTATTATTATTATTATTATTATTATTATTATTATTATTATATTGTTATTATTATTGTTATTATTATTGTTAATATTATTTATTATTATTATTATTATTATTATTATTATTATTATTATTATTATTATTATTATTGTTAATATTATTAGTAGTATTTCCATTATAATTATATATTTATAATTTAGATTATTATAATTTCGACAATATTTACCATTTCCATATATCATTATTTATTATATCTTTTTTTGTTTAATCAATTTAATTTTATCATCATCATTTAAAATGAAATTGGTCCAATATGAAATTGTTCATTCCTAGTCGATCGGGTATGCTATTATGCGCCAGTCGTGTGATGTAGATAAATCGTTCTTTACTTCATAATTTCCTTTGTTTACTCTAGACTCAAATCATTTCCATCATTGTTTCTGTATACTTATGTGATTATGTGTATCATGAGTGAAAATGTCATGCGTACAAATGATTTCTTCAATGTATAAGAATTTGTTTGTAGCTATTTTTATATACTGTTCTGTCATGTAGTCATTTAATGCTACATCTGTCACCAAAATCAAAATATTTTCCTTCTTTAAACTATGCAATTTGTGCAATACTTTGAAATATAAACCTTAATCACATTTTCTGATTAAATACGCGCAGTCTGTTAAGGAAAGCACATTAAGCTTACGCACTAAATTAAAGGAAAGACATTTTTATATGTAATCGGCTGTCCAAACTTGTATTAATGTGAATTGAGCGTCACTTGAACGGCTTAGCTGGTTCACATCTATAAAACCAAACACAGGTACAGATAAGATGCGTAAATTAAAACATTTTTCAAGAATAACTTCTGTACTTCTCCAACAAACTCTGCACTGTGGCCACTCTTTAGAATTGTCTCGAAGAGACGATTCTAAAGAGTGGTCACAGTATAGGGTTTGGTGGAGAAATGACACTTTTAGTATTTTGGTACGCACCTTTATCTGTAGCTCTGACCAAATGTAAGAAATGTTTACGATTGAATTGGACTTTGTGTGTTTATTGTTTGATTTTTCAAAGTTATGTCTTTGAGAACTCTTAAATGTTTATTGCCATGATTTGTTTCTTGTTTGCATACATGTATATATCAGTATGGTTTCATCATTGTTTTGGTTTGTCTAAACACTTATCAGTCCTTGTCATTCACATACAGTGTACGTATAAGACGACAACTTCATACAGAGGCCACTGTTTTTATTATCTTTTTTATTTTAAAAAATGCATTGCGACGGGACCATGAACTTATGTTACATTACATGTTTTAAACACTGAGAATGCTAAGACCTCAGCGCGACTGATTGGCATTTACAAACAGCTTGGATCCACATGAGACGCCGATTCTACTCCCGGTTGTTCCCGTATGAAACAATGTCGAGACGTATTATGGATGCACTTTGTTAGTGATCTTTATTCAAGCCGGTTGTACAGTAGAGTCTGTCTTAAACGGCCATTCATTTATTGAACATAGGAGTCTTAAAACGCAGGTGGTTGCTTAATGGCAAAGGTAACCATATATACGTTTGAATCGCATTAAGCTGCCATCTGCCTTAATGGGCGCTTAAGACAGTTTCTGCTTAATCCGGATTGCGTTGTATAAGTCATGTTGTGGGTGTAATCAGCGTTTTATCATCCGGGTGAGGAAGAAGAGTTACATATACATGTATAAACAATATTGACCTAGATGAGACAGTTCCTCTCGGAGCTAATTAACCATTTACTCCATAAATACCTTTCACCTATGACTTAGCAAAAAGATTAGACCCGTACCAGACGGCTCCTGTAATAGCCGTCTGACCAGGGTCTGCTTTGTTTGCTTATGGAATAATATAGATATGGTTCTACACGTTCTTCCACGGCCCAAATTCCACGTGTTCATGTGCTTTTATAAAAAATAACCTAATTCATATTCATGATGACAGTATTTCTTATATGAGTATTCATGGAATAAAGGGCTGAACTGAGTCAACACAGTTTGTGACTTAAGTTTTTAGCAATTTGCACAGCATCAAAATCAACGAGGTTTGCTTTACCATTTACTCCATAAATACGCATTTCTACGTCTTACATGTAGCAAACATAGTAGACCCAGATCAGACGACTCATATAGGAGCCGTCTAATCAGGGTATGTTCTGTTTGCTTATGATATAATACGATTCTACAGTTTCTACTATTGCCCAAAATCCCCATCACCATGGGCCATTAAACATGGTGTAATAATCTCTTGCATGGGTCTTCATGGAGTAAATAGTTCATTTAATTCATTCGCTATACACCGATCTCTTTCAGCTCTTTAACCCACAATGCCTGTATTTTGACTCAAACTAAAATATAAAGTAGGAGTAACTCGGCGTCTCATCGGCATCCAACCTATTTGCTACTCGGTCAAATGATAAAAAGAGCAACACATAAGCGAATATGAACTAACCGAATATGAACTTAGAAAAGTAGATGGTTGCTTAATACAGCGCAAAAGTAATGCAGAAAGCTCCTAAGGAGCTATCTGCATAAGCCTTGATCTGCATTAAGCTACCACATGCATTACATACCCATAATTAGACATCGTTTTGATGGCCGCTTAAGACAGGGTCTACTGTATAAGGATTATACTCTCTTCTACCCTACTTTAGATAGTTCAAGATGAGACATGACTGTGTCAGAACCGCGTGTAACTTTTCTCGGCGCTTACAATATTCTCCACACTGAATACACAGCTTAAAGTCGATTATAGGAAAGTTTCGTTTTAATTGAAACATTTCGAATGAATAATTTAGTAACCTCCGTGTAAAAACGCCAATGTCTCTGTCATGTTTCTGGTTTGAAGTTCTCCTGAATGATTAAAGAAAACTGGTTGTTGTTAGAAAGAGTTTTCCTGGAATTTAGTTTATGTTTTAAGTTGCAATTAATGTATGAAGGAAACTTGATATACACACGTGTCATTAAGGTTTACAAAAACAAATTATATATGGTTTTTAACGCTTACTAACATACTATAATTATGGTTGTTCATGCTGTACACTCTAATTATGGTTGAGGCAGGGATATCTGGTGTCCAAGCTGTACACTATAATTATGGTTGAGGCAGAGATATCTGGTGTCCATGCTGTACACTATACTTATGGTTGAGGCAGAGATATCTGGTATTTATGCTGAACTATGGTTATACAATTTTGATTGAGACAGCGCTATCTGGTGTCTATGCTGTACACTATAATTATGGCTGAGGCAGGGATATCTGGTGTCCACGATGTACACTACAATTATGGTTTAGGCAGAACAGTCTGGTACCAATGTTGAACAATACAATTCTGGTTGAAGCTGTGGTATCCAGTGCCTATGTTGTGTTGTAATTACACACTACAATTACAACTGAGGCAGGGATATATGGCGCCAGTTCTTTACACTATAATTATGGCTGAGGCAAAGATATCTGGTGCTAATGGTGTACACTACAATAACGGTTGAGGCAGGGATATTTGGTGCCAGTTCTGTGCACTAAAGTTACGATTGAGGCAGGGTTATCTGGTGCCAATTCTGTACTCTACAAGTACGGTTGGGATATGGATACCTGGTGCCACTGTTATATACTATAATGATGATTGTCTGAAATAACTCTTAACGGAATTAAAATAAATGCATATAGATGTATTGTGAGTAAATTCCAAATGCAACTTTTATTCAGAAAGGCTTGTATTACGATTGTATCAAAACAATCACACATGCTTTTATTTTATGCTCATACATGTTTAGGAACATATATTTTCAAATGTTTATTTTTTGTAAGATGTGTATAAAAATGCATTTTTTGTGAAATAGAATAACTTTACAAAGCAATCATTCAATCGATAATTTTCTTTTTCAGCAGTGTCTGCTTTCTGAAAGTTCTTTTTGTATCATCTGCATTACGTATCTTCCTGTGTGAACCTGCCACCTTTCATAAGCCTTTCCCTCATGTAAACGCCTTTTTCAAGCCTTTGCAAACAGAGTAGACCCAGATCACATGGCTCCTGTAGGAGTCGTCTGACCAGGATCTACTCTGTTTGCTAATGAAATTATGATAGATCTGAGTTTACAGTTTCTACCAATACCAAAACAGTTTATACCAATACCAAAACAGCCTATGTAAACATGCCAATATACATTTTCAGCTAATAAATATTCATGATGTCGTTATTTCTGACACGAATATTCAACAGGGAAATGTTTAAAGACTGGCAACTGTAATGATAACTTTAGAGAGAATGTTTACTGTGACACATTGTTCATGCAAGAAGCCTTTAGCACTATCTGGGCGATTTGCCCTTGACTTCAAGAACTATTTGGTTCAAAATGAGAAGCAGTGCATCTGTCGAATTCTCTACCGAGTATTGTATCACGTGCTTGTCAAAAGTGAAAAAGATCACGTGCTTTCGAAAACTAGTATATCACAGTGCTCAAGGTTTATATCTTAGCTGGATTTCACCATACCTTTCTCAATCTCTAGGCTTAATAACACTCACCAACAAGTTTCTTGGTTTACGAAATCAACAGTTTTAATAGAAGCGGGGAACCGAACAGATCTATTTATATAACCTTTTTAAGGTTAGAGTCTGAGAAATCGTTGGTGAGTTAAAACACTGTTGTATTCTCAGTTTTGCAGTTTACCTTCACTGTGGGAAATAATCAAGAGCTACGGATAAAGGTGTGTACTTAAATACTAAATCGTTATTCCTCCACCAAACCCTATGTTGCGACCACTCTTTAGAATCGTCTCATCGAAAACATAAGGTTTGGTGAAGAAACAAAGGAGTTATTCTTGAAAATGTTTTAATTTACGCATCTTCTCTGGAACTCTTGAAATGTTTCGTTTTTCCTGTTAAAGTAATTTAATTTAATATTGGCCATATGTATTTCCTATTTATGTATAATGCTGTTTCCGACTATAAGTAAACTGGTCACGTTAATAGTCTAGTCAAGTATTGCCTGCCCCAATCATAAACTAACGACTTTATTTCCTTCCTTTACACATATTCGAGTCCAAATGTTTTAAAAACCCTCATATACACTCTGTAACACATATTTGCAAACATAATGACCCCAGATCAGACGGCTCTTTTAGGGGCAGTGTGATCAGGATATGCTCTTATTGCTGATGGTATTGTATAGAGCTGAATCTGCAGTTTTTGGTCAATGAAGTTATTAGTTATAATGAAGGTTGAAAGGTGTAGCCATTGTAGAAACTAAAGAAACAAATCTATCAAATTATATTAGCAAACAGAACAGACCCTGATCAGACGGCTCCCATAGGAGCCGTCTGATCTGTGTCTACTTGGTTTGCAAATGCAAGAAAATGTGTTTATATGAAGGAAAGGGTTAATGAATTTCACGAAGTGATACATATTTACACATACTTGTTAATTAGGGAAAGGGTTACTAGTTTTAATTTTGATTAGACCTGTCGCGTTTGCATTCAAATATTTGATCCAGAGATATAAAATATATTTCGGCTTTAGCATATTAAAGGATGTGAAAGATAGATACTCTCGTATATCAATTTCGATTTTATTGCAACAAATCGTCACCAGAATCCATGGATACTCATATGTCTTTTGCGTTTATTTATATTTCCACCGACCTGTATGTAGGCATGACAACTATATTTATTTTGTTGACCATTTTTACATTTTTCATTTGTTATAATAAAAATAAAAAAAACTATATGTAATGTACTCAGGTGTTTGTTTTGACATATTTCCCAAGTTTACTGTACTGTCAAAGTTTATATGATTATTTTCAGTTTTTCCTCATTAACCCTTATCGTGCTGAAAAAAAGTTTACTAAAACTCCTATTTGTTGCATTTTACTTACTTCTTCTGATTCGTACCAAGCGGTTGAGAAACTGTTGGCAGAGTGTCAAACAGCAGCTTGGATCCTGAAGAGACGCCGAGTTACTCGGCGTCTCATCTGAATCCAATATGTTTGCAAAAGCGAGTCAGGTCGCGCTTAGCATGATAAGGGTTAATTAGTTCCAGTTTTATTTGCGTTCTGGATAATGAAAACATCTGTCCAGTTATTCTTAATTCTTTGTTGCATACATGTAATTCAACATACATTTGTACCTGCTCTTAATTTCTTGTTTTCTCTATCGGGAATTCCAAGGTGTATTTCCATTTTGCATATTCATATAAGAAATAACGTAATTATAAATGATAATTAGCTGGTTTTTAAATGGTTTATGTATACATGATGTTTTGGTAACAGTAGAATCTGAAGAGTCAGGTCTGTTATAATTTCAATAGCAAACAGGGCAGACCGGCATCAGACGACTCCTACAGGAGCCGTCTGATCTGGGTATATACTCTGTTTGTAAAGGTGTTAACATGCCTTTGTATTAGGAAAAGGATTTAAGCCTTCCTTTCTGGTTGTTTCAATCAAATTACATCTGGCATCTTTTTTCTTCTTCTAAACTTGGCATGCAAGAGGTTTTGTGTATTTTGGTTTGGTCAGACGTGGTGGACTCTTTTCATAAAGCATTTGAATACATGTATTCTGTAAATTGCTATTCGGTAAAAGGTCTTACGTTGTTTACGCTTAACTGCTTTCTAAATTGTTTGGACAAAAATACTTTGTATTATTTCTTTCAGAAACCAAACTACAAAACTGTACTGTGTCAAGCAATTCAGATTCTGAAAACACACCGAGTTACTCAGCATCGCCAATTTGTTTGTAAATGTCATCAAACATTAGTTTTGAAACAAAATTCTCAAGTTCGATCTGGTTAGGATTACAGTTGAACTTCGATATCTCGAACTCGGATAACTCGAACTTTTGGATAACTCGAACAAAAGGTTTAGCCTTTCTAAAACTTACAATGCATAATTGCTCTAAACTGTATCGCTAGAGATATCTAGAAACACATGTTGCAACTTAAGACAGGTCAAAAGTAATGCTGAAAGCTCCTACAGGAGCTTTCAGCATTACTTTAGACCTGTATTAAGCTGTGAATGCGAGAAATTGTTCAGATTAGAAATGGGATAACTCGGACTTCTGTTATCTCGACCTAATTTGTATGGTCCCTTGAAGTTCGAATTATCGAAGTTCAACTGTATATTTAATAGGGTTAAACTTTAAAATAAATAGGTCGCCAAATCTAGTCATATATGTGTCTAGTTACACATATGTGTAGATCAACATTTATAAAGGTGAGTGGGTTATATGAGTGGGTTTAAGCATTTTTATCAACCATTTTCCATTTGTACATTCAAGTACACAATAATGACGCAATGAATATTTATTAGCTGACTTTTTAATGGCATGTATACACAGGATGTTTTGATATTGGCCGAAACTGTAGAATCAGATCTATATAATTCCTCAAGCAATCAGAGCGGACCCTGATCAGACGGCTTCTATAGGAGCCGTCTGATCTTGGTCTTCTCTGTTTACAAATGCGCTAAGAAGCCTTTATATGAAGGGAAGGGTTAAACTAGTTGACAACACTAATAAGTCGGATGTATCGGCATCATATTATTTGTAATCAACGAGCTGTAATAAATATGATATTAAAATACGAATATGATTTTTTTTTATAATTCAAAACCCAATATAAAGTGAACATTTTCAGTCTATATGTAATTGATGAGCGATATGTTAAAAATTCAAAGTGACGTCATATGATATCCTCTCACATTAGGCAGTGGTTTAGGGAAAACCGGGACCCAGGATTATGACTTGTGTTATTTATGTCAACTTTTCAGCAGGTTTATGTGACAATACTGTTTATTATATAAAACTACTTATAACTCGATTACTTAACGTCTTTTATTTTCAATTGAGTTATCCTCGAGGTTTTCTATTGAAACGTCTTATGAGATGGGATAACAGCTTGTGTTTATGACGTCGAGTTTTACCCTATTACTACCGATTCCTGTCCACTAACATATTGAATCTTAATTTTGGGACTCAGATACAAATACTGTAAATTAAAGTAGTGCTTCTTTACATATTAAAATTGCAAAGGAAGCCATTTTGGTTATAATAATGCCAGTGGGGAAAACTTCAGACAAATAATTTTCAAAATGGTAAAGTTACAACAATATTTAAATTTGCAATTTCTGAGCCTGAGTCTTAAATTTAGACTTCGAATGTTCGTGAATACGGACCCTGTCTAAATGCTTTGACTGACAAATCTTGCATCTGAAGATTTGAAAAGATACCTGAATTCAATACTGCATTGGTTTAAACCTTTATTTGATTGATATTAAGAAATACTGGATTTTTTAATATGAATTTGCTGAAATTTTATAATGGAATATGAACACAGGAACTTTTTCCATTGTGGAAATTGTAGAATCATATGATATCATACCATAAGCAGATCAACATATAAATGTGCATACTCAAATACTAAAATCTCTTTCTCCACCAAACCATACGTTGTGACCACTCTTTAGAATCATCTCTTCAAGACGAGTCCAAAGAGTGGCAACAACATGATTTGGCGGAGAGATAAAGAGGCTACTTGTGAAAATGTTTTAATTTACGCATATTATATGGACCTCTACATAAGCAGAGTACACGTATACCCTAATGAAACCCCAGTGAGAAAGTGCTCCATGTTATGAAGCGAGCATTATGTATAATTTTCATTTTACGTATTCTGAAAAACAAAACATCAGCAAGATCATTGTTTTGAAATATTTGAACAATTTCTACAAAATAAATGTCGAGTTGGCAAACTTTAAGATTTATACACATGTATATCGACACTACGATGAATAAATACTAATGTATCTTATCGACAAAAGAGTTTCTGCAGAATTACTCTTGCAAATAAATGTCCTATCAAGGCACCGCTTCGTTTGATGACTGAGTATTGGAAGCCTTTCAAATGTTGTTCTTAGGTGAATAATTGTTTCCCGAAGTTGACATATTTATTGATACACAATGGCGTCGAACCAATAACATTTGCAGTGCTACACTGGAGCCTACGGTCGATATACACCACCACCTGGTCCGTATCCTCCTTTTCTCACCAGTTATAACTTTTGTGCCGCTAAATGAGAAATATTATTTTCGGAGATAAGCAAACAGTGTATATCAAACTAGCCACCCCGTCATAGATGTAGTTTCTTATCAGAGTCCGCTCTGTTTATCACGTTATATAATAAAATTACTCAGACACTAGCGATTGTTAAACAGTGTAGTTTCTAACTGGCCGCCGGTTTCGAAAACGTGGCTGTTGGTCTATCTGTACTCTGTTTGCTAAACTCCGAAGGTAACTGTTATTACACCGCTGTTAAATTGTCAGTTTGTATTTGTCCGTGCTACGCCATCGTAGAGAAAGCGATACCCTACAGGGAAGCCAGTCTTTACTTTGTCTTACAATGTATTCTTTAACATACCCAGTGTAAACATTGCCCGTCCCCAGGTTTGGCCATTCATTTTAGACAAACACAACATAACCTAATTACACTATAGTCAACCTATATCAATACAGTAAAACCATTCTAAACCGGACGTTTAAATTGATATCAATGTAGGTCTGTTAGACAGGTGGGAGCTTATTGTAGGGTAAAAGGCATTAAGTCACCGCTTGCTTACCACTTTCCTTCATATAAACGCCTTTCACACATTTGCAAACAGAGTAGACCCAGATCAGACAGTTACTAAAGGAGCTGTCATATCAGGGTCTGCTCTGTTTGCTAGTGGAATTACTTTCAAAAATGGCTTCAACGATCCCCCTTACATATTTCGTTATAACTATTTGTCCATAAATATTCAACAGGTATTGAAATTTGAAATAAATATAAAACAGGGAAAGGGTTAAGAAGATCGACATTCTACTTTGATTCTCTGCTCGATTTTATTCCGAAGACGTTTCGAATCTGCCCATTCATATAATGTACGGTAAAACACATCTAAAGCAACCACTTTATAAATAAACATAGTTGTCTTTAAAAGCAAGTAGTTGCTTAATGCAGGACGAATGTAATGCAGAAAGCCCATACGGGAACTTTCTGCATAACTTTCATCTTGCATTAAGCTACCATCTGCCTTTTACACCTAGAAATATAACTTTTTTGAGATCGCCTCATAGAGGTTTTACTGTTTTTATTCTCCCACTTGAACATTTGAAATTAAATGGAATATGCATATACAGTGTACAGAGTACCAAGAGGTCTTCCACATGTTTCATTAATATGTTTTTTGTTTTTTCATCAATTGTTATGGCATTATGCAATTAGTTTTATATGTTGTGTGACAGAACTTTGTAAAGTTTTCCTCAAATAAGGCATTTACATTTATTGAAAGGTGTGGGTATATTTGCGCTAATGTAATAAATTCGTTTTATCATCTAATAGTTTTGCGGTTAAATTAGAAAGAAAAAATAGATAAGGAAGGAAACCAAAAAGGAAAAAGCATAACACAAGATGAACAAGAAAAAGGGGGAAAGAAACTCAAACACCTAACACCATGTGGCAAACTACAGAACATGGCAGACATCGGGAAGGGCGATAGGTAGAAAATAATTCATAATATGAAATTGAAAAACGAAACACACAATAACAATGACAAGTTGAGAACAGATATAAGTAAAATCGAAGGAATCTCACCGAATTCAACCCTTCTTTTGCTCATTTCTCTCCTTCTTTACCATGTTCTCTTGTATAATTACATATATCTTTACTGTCTACGAATATTTCTCTGTGCAATAACTGCTATGGGGTACAATGGTTGTACAATCAACTTGTAAATAGTGCAGACCTGATGAGACAGCTCCAGCACGAGCTGTCTCACCAGGGTCTTTACTATTTGGTACGTATATTGACGTGAACAGCAAGAGAAGGGTACAACCTTTTGATAACTTATGGTATCGTCTCGTATACTATTACATGGAAGGGTTCATTAAGATCCAGTAAATAGTCTTTCCAAATACATAGCGTATAACGATGGCTACCAAGGTCATGATAAGAAAGTTATACACTAATTTCATGAATTCCAGTCTATGATTTATGGAATTCCATCCAATGATTGTCGAGTGTGAGCAACAGCCTGAACAAATATGCTTAAAATTACTATTACAAAACAGGTACATCAATAATTAAACACACATACGAAAATAATACATGCAATGCACGCATTGTTCAGTTGAAAACGAGGCGTTCCATCAATGAATTCAGTGTCAATAATTAGCTGTAACGTGGAATACAAACGTTACAATAAAGCAAAAAGCATAATGATAGTGATATCACTTGAGATAAAACAAAATACTCGAATACCACAAGTATTGCCCATGTACGTGTACACCGTATTTTCGTAAGTCATGCTGTAAAAGTGTATTATGTTTGATAAGTTTAAAATTAGATTGCATGTTGTACGCATAGCAAAAAACTCCAGATAAAGTACAGTTACACAGATGGTTTTATAACTTAAAACAACATACACAAATATATATGAAAATTTAGTGTAATTAATGGTGTTTGATCTAGAGACATATATATGAAAATATTTAACTTAGCCAGAATATAAGAACACCATTGTTGTAGTATATTCTTAACTCCCTTGCATTACATATACTATCACAATCGACATGTCACTGATAAATTTATGGCAATTTGTTATCGATTTATTATATTATGAAATAATTTATTTCTTTTAAGGTGATAGGTTATTTTCGTAAGTATATACACTTGGCTATGGGGACAGTGTACTTTAATTTATGTCATGATTACCTATACGAGATATGATCAAACTATTCTAGGCCTTAGGTACTTCGGAATAACCAGGAATGAAAAGTGTCCCACCATTTTTCAATATAATCTCCGTTCATTTAAGTGCACGTTTGCTTATCCTTTTAAAACAGAAGTTTTCACCCAGGTCTCAAAAGTACTCATTCACTGCATCTATGACGCATTCATTGCTTCCGGAAGGAATTTCTACAACGAAAGTAAGTTTTCACTTTTGAAAAGTTATTGAATCCAAGTATAGTGGGCCGAGAACTGTTTGATCAAACCTCGTGCATAGCTAAGTTTTTATCGTTTTATAATACTTGTTTGTTTTAGGTTTATCGCCTTATCGACACCATTCAATACGCAATGCAATGCATTACAAGTATTCGTGCTCATTTATATTTTAAATAACGGGTAGCTTAGCTTGAATACTTTTAATCAGTAATAATTTGCTATCAAATTATTACAGTAACCAAATCCAAGCAGGTAAGAAATTTGAAATGACATTCCGGAGTTAAATCCATCTGTCGACGTTTATATCACATCTATGGATGAAGGTTCTTCAGGTGGACAGTGGAATCCACTATAAATGTCCAATATATACATTATGCATGTTTCCAAATCTCATCATGCTTTCAACGTGTATGGTGGTCTCTTTTGTCAGTACTTTCTCTGAATATATACTGGCATGTCTCGACCAGTTATGACCCTTTGTTAATGAAAATAGACACATTATCCAACTTCACAAAGCTGTTGACCTAATACCCAAGTACAATACAATAAACAGTCAGGTAACCCTGAGCATTCATGAGTTTGGCGTGGTGGCGGTGGTCTAGTGGTAACACGCTTGACTATCATCAGTCCGGAGGTCCGGGGTTCAAATCCCGGTCCAACCCGGAAATTTCAGAGACGCTTTTCAGTGTCCCCCACTCGTACATCCTCTCCACCCAGGGGGTAAAATGGGTACCTGTGAGGGTCACTCGCCGGTACTGCGGCTGCATGATTGCGCCATAATTATGTTAGCAGTGCTCAATAGTGTAGGCCAATGACTCAATGACCAGGTGAGTAAATGTACAGTCGGCTGAGCGGTCATTCGGACTGAAAGTAGACTATAACTAGGTACTTTTTTCAGTTTGGCACTTTATTAGAGCTGAAGCAGAGGACAAGCTCATTTTGTGATAATTTTTATTTTACTCTCTTGTTATAATATTGATTTAAGACCACATTGTGATGTATAACCCTGTTTGACAAAGTGGTATCAAACAAATGTATGTGCTTTGTTTAGACCATTCCGGTTGAACACACATATCCAAGATACAACATGAGAGGACGGTGATCAGAAATGGCTTAGACCTAAGAACAATATGATATTGGAAAATCCTGCATACCTATGCAGAGACTCGGATAAGATGCGTAAATTAAAATATTTTCAAGAATAACTTCTTTATTTCTCAACCAAACTCTATGCTGTGACCACTCTTTAGAATCGTCTCTTCGAGTGACTGAATTAACTGGTGTAAGTTTGACCCTGCATGCTCGAAGTGGTTCCCAGGCTTGATAATAATTCAACTACATGTATATGATACAATTGAATGATTTTCGAGCACTTTGATCTACTGGTGAGAAGTAACTTTCTTAGTCTTAAAATGTCATGAAAACAAAACGTAATGAATGCAGCGAAACACAGTCTACCTCATAGCCTGATAAATGATTAAGCAATCATTGACCATGTTCCAAGTCAGGTAGCAAAATTGGATCAGAAAACCACAACAATGCTTTATTTCTCTCGGGATATCATTCTTGTATTGCATCAAAGTCAACTTTTCTGTTCTATTGTTTAATTTTGTTGTGGTTGTTTTTGTTTTTTTGTTGTTGAAACCACAGCCGTTGCATTGAAACAGCTTCTACCAACTTAGATTATGTGTCTTTAAATCAAGTGGAAGCTGATAAAATGTACATCAAATAGACCCATTCTTGGTCTTTAAAGGCGGAAGCTGATGAAATGTATGCAGACCTTCCTGCATTACTTTCATTCTGCACCAGCAACCATCTGCCTTTCAAGTCATATATGTATTCATATCTTATATCAAATACGCCACTTCCGAAAAGCTGTGTATATTTACCCATACATCTCTCGAAACCCCTCGTCTATGGCGGTAACCCGCAGTTTGTGAGCTTGTGTGTAGTTTGCCAATCCATTACGGCACAACTCCGGTGCTGAGGTGCGGAGATGAACATAAGAGGCACTCTAACTAATCAAATTAAAAGCAAATTACTTAAAGAACTGACTTCCTATTCTATCATCCTGTTACCAGTTGTACTAGAAGGTTTTAAGTAAATTCGCATCGAGGCCTGGCGTCAGTGGAAACAATAGCCTTGGTCGTCATAGATCAGCCGAACACAGTCGAAATAAGATTAAGCGGACTTAGTTTCAAAAAGCTTTCAATTTTGTGTCACATAAACTTGAGTTTGTCTAAAACGTCATTAAATTCGAAACATAGCCAGTCTGTAAAAAGCAAACCTTGGGCTATAAAGTTGAAGCGTTTGGTTACCTTTTCTGTAAAATATAACGGTATAATTTCTGGGAGAACATGTTTGGCTTCTGCGATCAACTTCAACAGACGGAATAAGAGTTTATGAACGAAATAAAATAGTTCCGCGGAGGAAAACAAGTTTATGAAAGCAATATAAGACGCTTAGAAAGAGAAGTAGAAATTTATGGAGAAATTGGTTAGAAAGGAATTCTCTTAAATTTCTGCTAGAAACCAGAAATGAAAGTCTCATAAATTTCTATGAAAAACCAAACGATAAAAATAATGTGCCTTTATGGTGTGTTGGAACGAAGAGTTATATACTCATCGATCCATACATTGCTAATGCCATTGGGAAAAGTGCAATGTAGACCCTTTCCTGCTGCTGTGATAAGCTGGTTGCATTTCATTGTTTTACGAGGGTATGTGCTTTCATCTTGGGTAAATGATTTCCCTGGGATAACTAGTTCTAAAAGGTAATGAAGGGGGTTACCATAGTTTAATAGGACTCGTTCCTGAATGCCTTAGCTTAAATATTTACTACATAAATACACCATGTAACACCGTTGCAAAGATAAAATACCCAGATCAGACGGCTCCTGCAGCATCTAATATCCAGATCATACGGCTCCTGCAGCATCTAATACCCAGATCAGACGGCTCCTGCAGCATCTAATACACAGATCAGACGGCTCCTGCAGCATCTAATACCCAGATCAGACGGCTCCTGCAGCATCTAATACACAGATCAGACGGCTCCTGCAGCATCTAATACCCAGATCAGACGGCTCCTGCAGCATCTAATACCCAGATCAGACGGCTCCTGCAGCATCTAATACCCAGATCAGACGGCTCCTGCAGCATCTAATACCCAGATCAGACGGCTCCTGCAGCATCTAATACACAGATCAGACGGCTCCTGCAGCATCTAATACACAGATCAATACACAGATCAGACGGCTCCTGCAGCATCTAATACACAGATCAGACGGCTCCTGCAGCATCTAATACCCAGATCAGTCGGCTCCTGCAGCATCTGCTCTGTTTTAATGATGTAGATCTGATTCTACAGTTTATGCAATGGCCATACTTGCTATTGTTAAAAGGCCATTATAAGAATTCAAATTCATCTAATTTTAACATTCATGGTGTCATTATTTTCTTATATTAATGTTCATGGAATAAAGGGTTAACCGGGCAGTTCAACTGTGTTTGGATACATGCTGATCCAGGTAGCAACAAAATACAACGGCATGCAAACAGTTGAAACAGTACAAATGCTGTCATGTTTTAACCCTTTACTCCATAAATACGCCTTTCTACGCCATTGTAATCAGAGTAGCCCTAACACAGATGGCTCCTGTAGGATCAGGGTCTGATCAAGGTCTGCTCTGTTTGCTTATGAAAAAATATAGATATGGCCAAAAGTTCCTGCGTTCATGTGACATTAAAAAACTTACACTAATTAATATTCATGATGCCATCATTTCTTATATGAATATTAATGGGGGGAGGGTTGAGGCAGTGGTTTTATTGGTCTGTATTGTATGCGGCCCTACTTGTTTCATGCTTGCTCTTAATGTTAAGTTAATGTTCAGAATCTGACCAGTCAGATACTTGAGAATGATCTCAGACTCAGAAGTTTTATAACATTGAACCCAGTTTATTTTCCATTATTATTTGATAACTACAAACTGGGGTTCAGGTCCATATGTTTGCAAGATTAGTATAGCTATTGCGAATGTGGCTTACTACTGAAGTTTGTGATGAATGGATTTATTTTTGGTTTGCTATCGGCGATCTCGTAACGAAGTTACTGGATCTAGAACAGATGTTGTATAATGTTCATCTCATCTGTTTTCTTATGTTGACGAAGTTACAGGATCTAACACAAACAAATGCTGTGTAACTGTTCATCTCATCTTGTTCCTTATGTTAACGAAGTTACTGGATCTAGAACAGATGTTGTATAAATGTTCATCTCATCTGGTTTCTTATGTTGACTACGTTACAGGATCTAACACAAACAAATGTTGTGTAACTGTTCATCCCATCTTGTTCCTTATGTTAACGACGCTACAGGCTCTAAAACAAATGTTGTGCAACTGTTCATCTCATTTGACTCCTTATGTTGACGAAGCTACATAATCTATAGAACAGATGTTGTGTAACTGCCTACTTCATTTCTGGGACAGAAAAAGTTTATTCCGGCGACATTGTGTTCAGTGTGCTAAGGATAATATTATGCAATCTATCTCTAACATTTCAATTATGTTGTTATCAACATGGTTTCCAAAATTCTTGTTGTACCTACAATAGAACCTGTCTTAAGTGGCCATTCGTTTTTTTAACATAGGAGTCTTAAAGAATAGGTGATTGCGCAATGCAGGGCACACGTATTGCAAAAAGCTCCTATATGATTACTTTTGACCTGCATTAAACTACCACCTGCCTTTATGGGTATGAACCCATACGTACACCTTCTTTTTGATGATCGCTTAAGACAAGATCTACTGAACAACTATATATCACTTGAAGTGCACCAGTCTCATTAACGCACTATAGTTAATAACGTGTTCCTTTATAGTTGGTAAAGGACCTTGTTCCAAACAGTGTTTAGCCTCAATCAGTCCAATATGTTCACCATGCGCTTTGACAATCTACAAATACAGTAAACCCCCTCTAAACGACCACTTATTAAATAAACATAGGTGTCTTTTTTAAAGAAGGTGGTTGCTTAATGCAGGACAAAAGTAATGCAGAAAGCTCCTATAGGAGTTTTCTAGATAAATTTCGTCCTGCATTAAGCTATCACCCGCCTTTACACCCCAGCATTCGACCTCCTTTTTGTAGTCGCATTAGAGGAGGTCACTGTGCTAAAAAACATATGCATTTTTTAAGGAAATATTCCAGTTAATCACGTGACATTTCCAGCAAGATAATGGTTATCTCCTACAATTTGCACACCCTCATTTAGACAATGCTCGATCAATTTGGCGATTGTTACCGAGCCTAATGGAATTATTTTGGGATTAAAGATGAGACGGGGCGGTCTAACATATGGTATTAAATGGTAGAAACGGGAGACCAGCCGTCTCCCGGAAAGGCCCGCGTTCAAATGCCAACGAGACCCGACGGTATTGTGTTCAGTATTAAAATGTCATTGAGTATGTGGACGAGGGTGTAATGGGGAAACACATTGGTCGCCTGCCATGATATTCATAACGTTAAAGACTTGTTTTGCTATGAAACTGTCGTCTGCTCAAACTTTTAACTCCTTCAGTTCTCCATCAAATCCTATGTAGTTACCACTCTTTAGAATCGTCTCATCGAGACGATTCTTAAGAGTGGTCACAACATAGGGTTTGGTGAAGAAAGACTGTTTTAGTATTTGAATACGCACCTTTATCTGTTGCTCTGCTTTTATTTTTCTTTATTTTTTTACACACACACACACTGACACACATGCAGTTACAGACGATGTTATGATCTACATGTACAGCACAATAAAGCCATTACCTATATGTCTTGCATATATGTAGGATATGTTGCGATTAGTAATTTTGTACAATCTGATATTAAACAAGTCTTGCAAAATGTTATTAAGCTCGCCAGAGGCTCTCTTAATAACATTTTCCAAGACTCGTTTAATATCAATTTGTACAAAATGACTATGAGCATCATATATTCTTTTTATCACATAACTTATTTCGACAACAATGTCGTTTTTGACAGGTCCTATAGGTTTCTACATGACGTCGTGGTGTTTCTACATGAAGTTACAGCTTATATTAAACGTACAGTAAAACCTCTCTATAACGGCCACTAAATAACATCAAGTGTTTTGTGTTTAAGACAGATGGCTGCTTAAAGCAAGGTGAGAGTAAAACAGAACGCTCCTATAGGAGCGTTCTGTTTTACTTTCATCTTGCTTTAAGTAGCCACCTGCCCAAATACCAACTAATTAACACAATTTAGTGGCCGTTATAGAGAGATTTTACTGTATCTGTAATATAGGGACATATGTGATGGCTATATTAACTCGAATACAAGGAAGGTGTTATTTGATAAAACATGTTTTAGTATTGACATACTATGTATAGTAGAACCTGTCTTAAGCGGCTATAAAACATCTTCTAATGTGTCTGATAGACAGGTGGAAGCTTAATGCAGGTCAAATTACTTTTTACCCTGCATCAAACAACTACCTGCTTTTTAATACTTTTTGATAAATGAATGATCTGATCTGGGTCAAATCTGTTTGCAAAAGCGCGCGAAAGCGGTTATACGAGGGCAAGGATTAAAAGCAGTTTGTATTTTGGAATATCTCTAGCGCCATGTAGGTCGACTCACAATTAACAAAACGAGAATGAAACGAAGCACAGTTATCAGCACAAACTAGCGAGAAGTAGAAAAAAATCAGTTTTATTTCAAATTTGAAAGATCACCAGGGAAAAACATTAACAAACGAGCAGACTGCACTACAGGTTAATTGGTGTGGAGTACCACACTTGTACCAGCTGGCTTAATCGATCCGTTACTTCCAACTAGGACAATAAACAATCGAAGCGCTATGTGAAGTATCCTAATATGTCATGTTTGAATATCTCGAGTGGGTTTACAGTAGGATCTGTCTTAAGCGGCCATTCGTTTAATGAACACATCAGTCTTAAAAAGCAGCCGGATGCTCAATGCAGGGGAAAAGTAATGCAGAAAGCTCCTATAGGAGGTTTCCACATTACTTTTGACCTGCATTAAGTTACAACATACCTTACAGACCAATAATTAGACCTCTTTTTGGTGGGCGCTTGAGAAAGGTTCTACGGTAGTTAATTCACGGTGTACAATGTAATAATTTGACTATATTAAGTACAATGTTATAAGTAGACTATATATTATGTACACTGTAATACGTGGGCGGTATTAAGTACCCTGTAATAAGCAGACGGTAATAAGAAGACTGTAATAAGTAGGTTGTAATAAATAGACTGTAATACGTAAACTGTGTTCAATAGTAGACAACAGTCGCATCAGGAAAATTAAGGTAACAAATTTGCAGGGTGCTAAAATTTATGTTGATTTTGAAATTTGCGGTTTTCCATGTGCTATTTTAAAGCTATCAACAACCAGCGATATCTTAAATATGAGACAGAGGGTGTGTGTGTGTGTGTGAGAGAGAGAGAGAGAGAGAGAGAGACACACACACACACACACACACACACACACACACACACACACACACACACACACACACACACACACACACACACACACACACACACACACACACAAACACACACACAGACATAATATACAGAGATATGCAACCAAACGCATCATCAGACACAAAGAATATATAAAAGACAGGGGGAGATAGACGGGCATATAAAGAGAGAAGCTGATGTATTAGGAAGTGGGTATATAACTTACAACTTGGAGGACAGATGAAGAAAAGAGAGATAGAGAGAAAATAGGAATAAAGAAAAAGATAGAGAATGAAACAGAATGAAAGAGAGAGAGAGAGGGGTGTATGACAAGGACAAGGAACCAGATAAAACAGAAAAAAATGTCGGAGAGAAAAAGAGAATGAGGGAACATACAGACAGATTGACGGACAGACCGTCATACACCCAGGAGTATAGACATTCAGAAAGAGGGAGAGAGAGAGAGAGAGAGAGAGAGAGAGAGAGAGAGAGAGAGAGAGAGAGAGAGAGAGAGAGAGAGAGAGAGAGAGATAAGTGTAGTTTGCATATAATTATTCATTAAAGTTTTGAACACAGTCAGTTTGGAGCAAATAAGGCGGCGACATGATAAAATACTTATTAACCCTTTCTCTGTTCTATTTTTAGTCTAAAATATCAAAACCATCTGAATACCCATGGACAAAAGAGCTACAATGAAAATTGGAAAGTGGAACATTGCAAAAATATGTTTTTAAAGAAACAGATCTGTCGAATTCTATTAGCAAACAGAGCATACTCTGATCAGACGGTTCCTCGAGAAGCCGTCTGATATGGGTCTTCTCTTTTTGCAAGTGCACGAAAAGGCATTTATATGAAGGAAAATGGCTAAATAGTTCCACTGAACACCACCGCACTAGCTTACTATCAGAAATTAGATTTCGCGGATCAGGAATTTTACATTGGACACAGTTAGAAAAATAACTGAGATTCTAGGGTCTCAACTGAAAATGTTGGTTCTCGGACGAGAACCTAGGTTTACGGTAGAAACATAAGATCATAGGTCGTTTTGAAAACATAGTGTCTCAGTGGATATGTGCATAGGTACTAAAAGAACTGTGAACCTAGGTTCCTGAGTGAGAACCTAGATTGTCGTTGCCAACCTGGGTTCTCAGTCGAGAGCAAAGGTCATTTGAGAACGTAGGTTCTTGGTGGTTATTTTCACAAATATTCCATGTTCTCGTCAAACAAAATCCAAAAAGGGGACTTTACATGTTATAATAACATTTGTTATTAAAACACACAAGAGTGTTCGGAGGAACACATGTGTCATCTGCTTGCAGCTGACACATAAACTGTTAATGTGCTAGAGTGAAATCAGAACAAAGGAAAATAACTAAAAAAGTATTGCATGCAGAGTGGTGGACCTTAGTTACATCAATGGTCCTCAGTTAGAGGAAGACACGTGTGAAATTTGAAAGCTCTGTAATGCTTAATTTAGAAATGACAGCCAAAACAAAAAAAGTGTGAACAAAGGGGGATAACTAAAAAGTATGTTTACATCAATGGTTCTCAATGAGAGAAAGGTACATGTGAAATTTGAAAGCTCTATAATGTTTAGTTAAATCACAGCCAAAAAAAGAAAGTGTGACGGACAGACATACATACGGACAGACAGACGGACAGACAGACAGACAGACGACGGAAAAGTGAGCCCTAAGTGACACACTGCCTCTCGGCAGGTGACAAAAATCAAATGAAAATTCACACCAACAATTGCATTTTATTGATACACCTTGGATTTTGTTTGAGAACCTAGGATGTCGGCGCCTGCATAATGCGAGAAACTATGTTCACCACAACACGTGTAATCTCGAACTTGGTCCAATAATCTCAGACTAATTGTTTTCAGAATTATTATGCACTTGGCGTATTGAGAATATAGGTTCTTAGTTGCGAAACAATGGTCTCATAGTAATTGTGCAACTGGCGTGCCATAGCTGTTTAAGGAAACCTACACCACCTGGTAAAGAATGTTATGACCAGAGATTCATATGTGATGCACATGTGTAATTAAGTGCAGCTCATGCATCATAACTTCGAATCAACTTAGCTGTCATCTGTATTATGGACAACATTGCCAGTCTCAGAATATGGTCACAGTTTGAGAATTCGCTAATGCAGAAGTATCACTGTCAAACACTTTGCATGCATGAATAAATCACGTCATACACTTTCTTACAAGACAAGTAATAACAGCATCTTCAGTGTAAGTCAAACTTTTCTGAGAATAAACAAGACAATAAACCGTATATATAGAACTTTTCACTCGTTAGTTAGGGGTTTGAATATGAAATAAGTCAATGTTAACCTCTCTAAGAGTTCTACAGAATGAATGAACTAGCACTGTCAAGTATTTCAGTTTGTATAATGTCTCACTGTACTTTGAGATGTACTTGTTGGTTTTAATGTGTTTACACCTGTAATAGAATAGGCTGTCCACCGGCGTTACGCATGTGGCCATCTCATGTAAGAGCTATGCTCTATACACAGTGTGCAGTACATGATAGGTAGCCGGTATAACCAGACCTGTTTTCCACAATATAGTGATTTGGTCAAACATTTTATGCAGAAGAGCTTTGGGAGAATAAATGTAAGTGTCCCTTTCCTCCCGTCCCGTCCTATCCTGTAGGTAGTTCTGTATTTCGCGTGAATTTTGCATGCCATTTTATTAAAAGTACAAAAATGAGTCATGCAGGAAACACCACATACAGAACAAACAGTCGCCCGAACAGCAACACAAGGAAACATTCTATAGGGTAGTTAGTGGTCCTTTTTTATTTGTAGGCTGTAGAGGCGTTTCCCTGTCTGTCCTGCGTTACCATTCTCTGTCCTCTACCTGAGTTACGGCCTATATACGTCCCTTTCTAACCCCGTTTTTGACGGCAACATATAACTTTGGGCGTGGTCGCTCAGCAGTATTTTGTGCAATGTAACTCACGAGTGTTTGCAAGTGACATACCCTACCATGATGGAATACTTTGTACTTTATGATATTTTAACGTGAGATATTTCTCAAGTGTGAACATGAATAGTTAGTCCAGGAGCCAAGTGTTGAATTTAATACTTAGAAGACTTATACCATTCAAGTGTGTCATACATACAAAGTGTGTGCTACAGTGCTCCCTCTCTACAACGACACCCTTTGGGATACGAAGATTGTATGTGTTGTTCAGAGGGAGTTGTTATAGGGAGGGAAAATCAAACATAATTAGCTTGTTTGCAGATCCCCAGATAATGTGTATTTCGAGAACAAAAACGGTTATGCCTCTATCAAACCCTATGTTGTGACCACTCTTTAGAATCGTCACAAAGTGGCGATTCTAAAGAGTGGTCACAACATGGGGGTTGATGGAGGCATGAAGAAAATACGATGGAAAAAGTTGTTTCTGGAGCCTTGTTGTTTCGGAAACAGTGACATGCGTTGTTGTAAGGAGGGAATCGTTATTGAGAGGGCCGTTTGTGGGGAGGGAGCACTGTATATAACACCGTAACTAGTGCTAGTCTCATGTGCTATAAAGTCTAGTTCTGTACAATACATTATGTATTATGTTGACATTATGTAGTACTGAATATTATATGCCTAGACTTGCATGTGGCTAGTATTTGTAAGCGCACGTATTACCTGTGTGATGACAGATACTTTTGTTTTGTCTACTTTTGATTTTAATTAGTAAATCCAAGTTTATATGGTCATCTTTGAGTTATATATACTGTGTTGTATGAGAGAGTTTGAACTTATTCGTAGACTGGTGACTTCCGTTACATAAACATTAAGTTATAAAGCCGGTTAGTGCATGGACACTTATACGCCTGTGTGGCATTAAGTTTCTCGCATGTGTGGTATAGACATTATTACGCCTGTGTGGTACTTATTTATAATTATCCTTTTTGGAGACTATAGCCTGTGTGGTATTTGAATAGCCTGTGTGGATTAAAAGAAATAACCATGCTTAAATGGCAGATAATGGTTTTGTAATGTGTTCTATGTGTTATGTCTTGAATGTGTTTTTATGTTTTTGCACGTGCAAAGTTATATACCGGTACATCTTTATTAAAATATGAAATAGCAAGGAGTTTACTCATTTTAAGCCTTAACGAACACTGGACGCACAATTTGCAAATAACAGAAATAATTGTGACAAGCACAATTCCAGTCATTGTGCATTGTTTTACAAAACAATTCTTAGGATGTTACTCTCTTGCAAAGTAGTGTTTCGACCATTTATTAACCATTTACATGTACCACAAAATTACGCCTTTCAACGCCTTTCTGTCTTTCCAAACAGAAAACCACCAGATCAGACAGCACCTGTTGGAATATTCACGATGCCATCCATGAATATTCATGGAGTAAATTATTAATAATATTAACATGCATTACGCCCACTCTATTTCTTAGAAAATAAATTCCTCTAATAGAACGAAACTTGAAGAAGCATTACAGGGTCCGATGTTATGAAACCTCTATGTCTGAGTATCAATTCATTCTCAAGTATCTGATTGACCAATCAGATGCTTGAGAATGATTTCATTCTCAAGCAAGAAGTTTAAACACCTCGGGACCAAGCGTTCTGAGGAACTACATGTAAATATGGGAAGCACTTGGTGTTATAGGATAGAGAGAGACACATACACCGTTAAACAAACGTAGACAGCGAAGACAGTTTAATCAGTTTTTATCCCTGGTCAGCTAGGTTTGACCTGGCAGTCATTTGCAAACAGTTTGGATCTAGTTCCGAGGTTATAAATGAAAAAGTAGTAAAGTCAAGCAGGAAAAGCCACACACAAAACGCCACCATCACTAAAACACCGACAGAAAGCAATTTATATAGCAATTAATACACATACACACATATACAGGAGAAAGTCACATACAAGACGCAATCACCACCAACGCATCGATAGACAGCACGTCACACACGCACACAACCAAACACACGAGAAGAACACAGAAAACACCAACAAATACACAAGCACCAGAGACAAACATGATCAAAACACAAGCACAAAGACACAAGACAAACAAAAGTAAGGGTGACAAAGAGAGAACCGCCTTAGCACGGTCAGTAGCAAAATCACCACTGGGGGTTTAAACCAAACGTTTTCCTTGAATCTGATATCATTCTCAAGCATCTGAGTTGTCAGATTTTGAGTTTGCTAACATCTGACCAATCAGATATTTTATAATAAACTCGGACTTGAGAGGGTTTAACTCACAGCCAGATGTGACGTCATGTTGGTAATTCGACGTCATAGCAGGACTCAAACTGTCTCGCACTCGATTAGCTTGAACTATTCAGAAGTAAGTGTGGCCATTTCCTTCATACAAACGTTTTTCACGGCTTTGCAAACAGATTAGACCCAGATTAGACAGCTCGTACAGGAGCCGTCTGATCAGGGTATGTTCTGTTTGCTTATGAAATCATAGTATATTCAACTCTATAGGTTTCACCAATATCAAACATTCATGTGTACATAATTATGCCATTATCAAACGTAGCTAATATTCACGATGTCACTATTTCTTATATTCAACAGGGAAAGTGTTAACTTCTCTAGATAAGCATTATGTTAATTTTTACAGCAGGATAAGGGGCAATCATACATAGAGATTTACCTACATTTGTTAATAAAATATACAATTTCAAATATCATGCAAGTTCACCTTTCCACATACGGTCTGAATATAATCATGCTGACATATAACGCAGTCCCGACTTCGACCCGGCGCTGTGTGCATCAATTATCAATATGCAATTACATACCACATCTATACTGACACGAAAAAGAAACTGTGCACTTTTATATTTGAGATAACTTTTTTGCTATAAAGTTTATAATTACAAGTTTATCATCATGCTTGCAGAAAATAACCCTCCACATTTTGAACTCATTTATGGACATTTTAAGTACATAGATGGCCTTCAAATTGACCGCAGACGATTATGCAACTTTTCGCTCGTGCTACCCGTGCAACCTATGTACAGGTACAGCTTAACCCTGACCGATATCTCTACTCGTTGTGCAATCATAAATCACAGTTCACTTTTGAATTTCACTCGGAAGCAAGATGCCACGGCTTATAGAAAACGAACGAATTCAAGCTCTTATGCAATTCGCAGCTGGCGTCAGCGTTTCTGGCGTCGCTATGCAGTTCAACTGCCATCGGAATACAATTCGAAGTCTCCGACAACGTTACCAGCAGAATGGCAGCGTTAAAGATAATCGTCGATCCGGTAGGCCGAGGGTGACGACGGCACGTCAGGATCGACATTTGACGTTGACGCACATACGCCAACGATTCAAAACGGCTACAAGCACAGTCAGACAGTTTGGCATATCTAGTGATACGGTTTTAAACCGATTGCGGACCAACGCCAACACATTGAGGGCTAGGAGACCTTATGTTGGCCGGGTCCTAAATAACAGATATCGTGCTCTTAGACTGGTCTGGGCCCGCCGTCATCTCCGTTGGAACCGTGCAATGTGGTCCAGGTGCTCTTTAGTGATGAATCAAAATTCAACCTAAGCACTGCTGACGGTAGAGTCCGGGTATTCAGACGTAAAGGTGAACGTTTTGCACAGAACTGTTTGCTGGAGCGAGATCGCTTTGGAGGGGGTAGTGTAATGGTATGGGGAGGTATAATGGGAGGAAGGAAAACAAACCTTGTTTTTGTTAATGGTAACTTAGATGCACAAGGTTATGTTAACCAGGTTTTACACCCAGCCGCTGTTCCTTTCCTACACCAGAATCCTGGTTGTTTAATGCATGACAACACAAGGCCACACACTGCTAGACTCACCATGAACTACCTGGCTGCAAACAACGTTAACGTCTTACCTTGGCCGGCTTGCTCTCCAGACATGAATCCCATAGAGCATATATGGGATTTAATTGGTCGGAGGGCAAGGAAAAATCATGTTATCAACATGACTTATCTGCAGCCTTAGAACATGAATGGAACGCCATTCCTGACGTCGTCATTAGACGTTACGTCAGATCCATGCGGTCAAGAATATTAGCATTGGTCCGTAGACGAGGAGGCCATAACAGATACTGATTAATTGTCGCGAATCGTTACAAATATTCAAAATCAAAAGGCAGATACGGGAAATTACAAATCTGCAAATTTCACTTTTCACCCCTGCGTTGTTCAGACGTTAAATACTTTTCTGACAATTATCACATCTAAAGTAAAAGTAAACCATCGCAAAGCAAATACATTTTCGCACATTGTGGTACCAAATATGCATATATTCAGATACTAGAAGTATAAAATAATGCCATTTAACCAACTGCACAGTTTCTTTTTCGTGTCAGTATATTAAACGAATGTGACTCGTATATTAGGTCCTTGCAGTATTACCCAAAGGAAACGAAACTTGGAGAGAAAATGCAAGAACATCTACAGTATACACCAAGACTGCTTGACTATATATAGGGTATGTTGCGAGAAGTCATTTTGTATAAACTGATATTAAACGAGTCTTGCAAAATCTTTTTAATCGAGCCTCTACACACCAGTATGTACAAAATGTCTACGAGCATCATATTCGTTTTATCACATAACTTATTTCGACTAAAATGCCGTAAATACAACGTTCAAATTCAAATAAATGAATTAGAAAGAAACCAGATGTTAACCAAGGTTTGCCGTAACTTACAGTTTATAACCATTTCGTTGTTGTTGGTTGGTTTGAGTGAATACAGTAATGCTACCCTGGCGTAAGATCCCATTGTAAGGCAGTTCCAATGATTGAACGTATGAGGGCTGTTGAACAGGCTGGGGAGTGTGTTTTCACTATGCACGTGTGATGCTAAAATTATGTTTTAATCCCTTGTTACCCTGAGCGCGGCTTGACTCGCAGTTGCAAACAGCTTAGATCCAGATGAGACGCTGAGTAACTTGACGTCTCATCAAAACCCAGGCTGTTTTACACCCGGCCAACAGCTTCTCTAACGTTTGTAAGTGATTGAGTGAGTTGGGTTTTACGTCCGACCAACAGTATTTCAGATATTTGCAGACGGCACCCGCATGAGACAAGTTATAGTGCTGCCTCACTGAAATGCCCATGCCGCGGTCACATGGCAAGGGTACCCCACCCAGTCACATTATCCTGACACCGGGCCGACCAGTCCTAGAACTACCCTTTTAATGTCGAGCGTAGACAAGGGAGCTACTAGTACCAACTATTAACGACTTAGGACAGAAGTAAGTAAAATAAAAAATGCAATAGATCCGAGTTTTGGCATACCTATTTTTTGATCACGATAAGGATTAATTTCCAGCGACCACCTCTAATTCTAAACTAAGCACGCTAACCGGACACTCTTTAACCTTTTACTCTATGAATACTCGTATAATGACATCATGAATATTAATTAGATTAATTGATATGATAGAGCATGGATACAGGCTGTTTTGGGGTATTGCAGAAAATGTAGAGTCATATCTCTATTATTCCATTTATAAGCAAACAGAGCAGACTCTGATCAGACGGCTCCTGATCTGAGTCTACTCTATTTGCAAAGGCGTAGAAAGGCGTGTTTATGGAGTAAATGGAGAAGCACTCAAAGAGGCAACACGTCATTGTGTTCCACCAGTTCCAGTGATAGATAAATAAGTTGCCAAGCCGCTTACCGTATGTATTTGTACAAAACAATTATTCACTTCAAATTCAGAAATGTGCACATTCTGGACTGTATCGATCTGCTCAAAATTCCGGTATCGTCTCGTTAAGCTTACAGTATCAGTATTTACTATCTTCTTAGGTTTTACAGGCTGTCAGAATAGAATAAAACAAATAAACTGTGAACCGGTATTGCACTACCTGGTCACACAAAAAACGAATAGCTTTTAACAGTATACACTCGAAATAGATTAAACGGTAAATAGTCATTTTCGATTACAAAGAGAGAGATGTAGGGATGAGGTAGGGATGAGGGGGAGAAAGAAATGGAAAGAGAGACAGACAGACAGACAGACAAAGAGATAGGCAGATCAGTCTTCGAGACCATTCTAAAGAGTGGTCACAGTATAGGGTTAGGTGGAGAAATGACGATTTTAGTATTTGGGTACGCACCCTTATCTGTAGCTCTGGAGACAGAATGCATACATTTGTAGAAGAAACACAAAGGCGAAAGTAACGTAATTAACCGTTGTGTTTACCGGCTGACTCAATTACTTGACCATCACATCTGTTCTCTAAAGACATACTGACAGATGCTGGATAGATATGGGTCGGTGGAGGGGGAGAGTGGAGGTTCACTGGAAGTAATTTGTTTTCGAAAAACAAAACAGAAGCACAGCCAATTTAATTACACAATAGCAATAAATACTAGCAATGAAACAAACTAACAAGTATCAAATATTACTGATGTTTGGAGTGTTTGTTTTAAACAGTGTTAATATTTCATTGCTCCGTAACCTTCATCTGCCAAAACATCTGCTAAAAATAAAGCATGTCAGATATGTTGGATCCTGATCAGATATCTGGTTATTTGGAGTATCGTCTGCTCTGTTTGCTAATAGAAGTTGATAGATCTGGTTCTCTAGTTTCTAAAATGGCTACAATATCCAATCTTCCTTGTTTTATTATAACTATTTTGTCCATGAATATTGAGTAGGTATTGAAATTTGAAACAAACATAGAACAGGGAAAGGGTTAAACGAGTCAGTCACTTTGACAAGGTATCTCGCTCCAACTATAAGGTATATTTATAGCATGAAGCAGCTAGCCCCGTTATCTTATACACTCTTATTCAACATGTCTTTCTTCACGGATAATACTTATTACCGGTTTATGCCGATGGGGTTGGGGACAAAATAATATACGTTTTTACCAGAGCCTTTCTCAACAGATTGCAATGATCGTTTTGTGCAGAATTATGAGTACATTCAATTTTAAAGTTTAATTGTACAAAGTAAACTCAAACCATATTTTCTCGGATGTGTAGCCTTGTTGCACAACCTAGTTCATATTTTTATTGCGACGCAGTACAGTCCAAAGATTAGGAACCGAAATATTGCTGACGATCAGTGCGATACCAAGATCTGGCGGTTATATTCCTCTCAGAAATAACCCGGTTACAATTTTACCGTGGTTCATAGAATTAACTCTACCTGCTTTCGTCGAAAATTAGTGCAGCATACATATACTTACGACCACCTGCAACAACCTGAGCTGCAGAGAACTAGTCACACCATACAGCCAGCGGTTCTGTAATGGCATGCTCCATTTTTTACCCGGGACCTACGGATCCACCTATTAACCCATTTGCGCCCACGGTCCCATATATGGGACGTATGCAAACAGTGTAGACTCTGATCAGACGCCGCATAATAAATACACTGTTTGCTGATAGGAATTTCAATATAAAACAAAACGAAATTGAAATTTTAGGTCATGCATCCCTTAGATCCAAAATGGACTAATCCGGTATATAAACATGGAAGAATTCACTGGGTGCAAAAGGGTTAAGTTCTGTACGGGCCCTACGTTCCATCCGCTGCACTGTCGTATGTATATAGGGTAAGTAGTGGCAGTCTGTTGGATGTTTAGTCCTTTGGTAATTTATTTGCTACATCTGTTCAAATTACACGTGCACTATTTACAGGTCCTGATAAGATGCGTAAATTCAAACATTTTAAACCTAATCTTCGAGACGATTTTTAAAGAGTGGTCACAATATAGGGTTTAGAGGAGAAATGACGATATTAGTATTTGAGTACGTACCTTTATCTCCCAGGGGTCTGAACCACTTCACTGGAGTCTATACTATAATATAACAAGGGTTCCAACTGGCAGAATGGACATCCCTGTGCCATAAGTACAATATGACTGTAACTCTTACAATCTAAATGATAATTTCGTAATTATTTCGGCTATTGAAAGCCAATTTATATTACTACTAAATAAATATAATCTTCTGACGGTAACTCATACACTAGTATCAATCAACCAATGATTTTCTCAAAATTTCACGTGCTTTCTGGGTCATTGACAAACGTTCGTTCACCCCGGTCTCGCCCTATCACAGCAACAACCTGGTTATTTGCAGTTCAAAGGATGGTATGGTTCAATAAAACAACACAATTCTATCACCAATCTCGATTTGTGTTGACCTCTAAATAAGTAAGCAACAGCCACCTTTCGGTCTATCGTTATGTTTCTGTTTCGGATTAGCCATTTTGAAACAAATATGAATGGGGCCATTTCATTGGATGAGCTAAGGAAAACTTACGTACAATGGTTCCGTCCTCGACGATTTAAAGTTAACTGACAAAACTCGCTAGATTTACACCATCGTTTTGATGCTGGGGAGTCAAAAATGAAGATAAATGAAGATAACACGGATGTCCGTTCTGTCAGTTGGAACCCCTGTTTAGTGTATAGTATATATAGACTCCCATGAAGCGGTATGTGTAGCCATGTCGTTGGTGTATCGTAGGAAGTCATGCTCTATGTGCCTGGCTATACCAAATACGCCACTCTTCGAGACAATTCTAAACAGTGGTCACAATATAGGGTTTAGTGGAAAGTTGACGAGTTTAGTATTTAAATACACTTTTATCTGTAGCTCTGCAACTGGTGTGTCCTAGGAAGCCACGCCCCATGTGCCTGACTATACCAAGCACTCCAACAACCACATTTGGATGCCATGATAACTACACTATCCAGAGTACCAAAACTGATGGCAAGTAGAGGAATTCATCTACGATATCGTTTCTGTTACATAATGTAGTGCAGACTTTCTATAGTTATATTCAACCTGGTTCCAGTTGCTCTTTTCGACCAGAACGCCATGGTTTGATGTACAGTAAAATTGATTTGTAAATTTAGATGTGTTAACTGCATTTACCTATTTTGATCGGAAGTTTGATTTTTTTTTATCATTATTTACCACGTTTGTTCATTCCCCGTTACTATAGTTTCCCAAGATTAAGAATTCTCTTAAAAATGATAAATGGATCCTTAATAATATTTGCATTATTTCTAATATTTGCAGGTTTTCGCATCCCCATAATTAACATGCGTGTGTCATTCTTGGTAATATTGTATGATAAAACAGCTTCATTTGCAAGTCAGTGGGAATATACAAGTTTTTAATGAATGTTTATAGTAATTTCCTTGTTCTATGTTTATTTACAAATTTCAATACCTAATGAATATTCATAGACATAATAGTTATAGCTAAATGTGCCAAGTGGAACAGTGTAGCGATTTAAGAAACTATATTACTAGATCTATCCAATTCCATTAGCAAACAGAGCAGACCCAGATCAGACGGCTCTTACAGGAGCCGTCTGATATGGGTCTACTTTGGTTGCAAATGTGTGAAAATGCGTTTATACGAAGGAAAGGGTTTATGTGGTGCGAAAGTATTTGTAACTATCGCCAATCTTATGACTTCACTTTTAAAAGTATTTACCTCTGGTTTTGCAATATTCTGTAAATTTATCATGACTAATCTGCAAAGATTCGTTGTTGTCAACGATAATCACATAGTCGACTGCCTAAAGCAACAATAAAATTCTGATGGAAGTTTTCTGACTGATTTTATACGTTTTCTTCCCGGCGAACGCCTTTGTCACTGTGGTGAAATTGAAAACAATTATTGTGATTCCATTTCTGGTGAAAGACATATATGCCCATTTGAAATTCAAATAAGAATTTGATGAAACTTTGCAGAAATACTTTTTATGGCATTCTAAACACAAAACAATGAAAATATTTGGGGGTCACCATGCTCGTTTTTTATTGTCATGGTAACCATTTCAGAAAAGGACTTATGAACTAACAATTTGTAAATGTTTGAAAACTCCCCAGTTTCCTGACCAGATAACATTCAAGTATCAATTGCTTTGTGATTCTTTTGTTTAGATAAAAAACACACTTAATTGCATCTATTTGACTTTTAATGGCAAGAAAGTGGATTTTTTATAGAACGTTATGAAAAATATGCATATTTGTTTAGACTTACAAAATTCTAACAATAAAAATATATTATTTTAAGTGTGAATATTCTTTTACAAAGACTGGATTTAAAAGTGAGGGAAAACAACATTGGTCACCGTACTAACTTGAGCAATATTTTGACCTTTTGGGTAAAAATGCAAACATAATGCTAAAATAAGGGTTTTCTAGTCATCCAAATTAAAAAAATTTCAGTGCCAAAAAAGCAAGGAACGTAATATCCACTTATTTCTGAAGCAGTTTATACAAAAATAGTATTGTTTTGAAAACTTCATTTTCTTGTAAAATTAAATGTGGACGTTATATCCTTACGTGCGCACATATATTTTGATAACAAGCCAATGCAAAGCCAATGCGCCGTTGGGAGTCAAACGTTTTCGAGCAGTCGTTGACAGTCGTAAATAATTCTTTTTGTAAAATCTTAGAAGTTGTATAATTGAGTGTAAATATGTGATCTGAAGTGCGGTAATGTTTTCTAAACTCAGTTTGATTTGTTCAACCCCAGTTGGGCGAGAATTTAAAACACACGAAATTACTTGCCCAGTCACGTGATTTATCAAAATAAGATACTGTTAAAGTGAGGTTTCGTTTAATGCAGGGCAAACGAGTTATAAAAAAGCTCCAATAGGAGCTTCCTGTATCACTGTTTCTTGCAGACTTTTTTCGACACTTTACTGTATATCTAAAATAATGAAATTATTCGAGAGCTTAACCTATTTGCTCCCACGATCCCATATATGGGACATAGGCAAACAGTGTAGACTCTGATTAGACACCGCATTATTCGGCGTCTGATCAGTCTACACTGTTTGCTGATAGGAATTTTAAATTCAAAATTTATGCCAGGCATCGCTTAGATAAAAAAAAATGGACTAATCCAATATATAAACATGGAAGAATTCACTGGGCGCAAATGGGTTAATCAATCCAGAGGTCCAGATAAGATGCGTAAATGTAAGCATTTTCAACAACAGCTCTTTTATTTCTCCACCAAATCTTTTACTGTGACCACTCTTTAGAATCGAAGGGGTCAGTGCAAGATGGTACATAACTCCATTTTTTTAAAAGAAATGGAATTAGGACCACTGTAGCATGGCTTCAATTTTCTGCTCATGATAACGTTCCGAAAATGTGTGATATTTAAATCTAAACAGGAAAAATGGTGTTCACAGGAATATTACATAAGTGCTATCTCCAAAATGGATTTAGGACCTTTGTTGCATATGCACGTAAACACATATTAGATTGAACATACTAAAACTAACTGCCTGAATGTTGAGTGTTTGAGAATATTCCGGTAAGTATTTATTACTTAATTTACGGATTTCAGTTACAGAAATTAATATTATGTTGCAAAATTGAAGAATTAATCACAACAAATGTATGAAAATAAAATAAAATACAAATTTTGCCTAAATATAATTGGACTTAGGTCCCATTTTGCCTAAACATAATTAATAAAATAAATAGTATTTTTACAATTAATCGTTTATTAACACTTCACCATTCACACATTTTCAGTAGTTTCACATATAAATGGTAAATCGTCGATGGTTGAAATCTTTAAAATTGTGTCACACTTAACCCAACATTTCACAAAAATGCGATTTTCTCCACTTTTCAAATAAAATGGAATTGGGTACCATCTTGCACTGACCCCTTCATTATTATTATCGTCTCGCACATTTATCTGCAGCTCTGTTAAACATTTAATAACTTGAAGGAATTTATTCTGCGTTAAATTCAATGATAAATGTCATAGATAAGCCGCCATGTATTTGGTGATTTATTGGATCCAGTCATTATGCCAATAGATATGAACATCTGCGATCAGGGCGTGTAGACTCGTAGTTCCACCAAAATTAATATAAGTGACTATACATCTCCAGACCTATTGGTTATGAAATGAATCCCACTTGAAACAAAGGTATGGCTTTATCATATTGCAAAATATTAGTTACTGAATGAAAAAGGCCAATGTTTACCTGGATGAGATATTAACAATGTCTGCAGTGAAGGTACTAAGATCTACATTTCGTTTGTAAAAGAGTGCATAAGTTAGTCATTATACGACACAAGGATACGCTATGGTTTGATTCTGTACTAACCCTTCCCCTCTTCTGTGTTTATTCCAAATTTCAATACCTACTGGATATTCATAGACAAAATAATTATACTCAGCGTCATTAGAAAGTTACCACCCAATATACTCTTATGTCTTTTGAAATAGTAGTATCATATGCAAAATACTAGTACGATATCGTTCTTGATTTAAATGTGTAGTAATGGGCGCTTTTATTGTCCCGATACGGGGGCTCTCCTTTTCGACCACGGACTGCACGTGCAAAATGACGTTTTCGTGCAAAGTCGATATGTACTCGACATTTTTCACGAACTATTTGTGGTTTATGAAAATTAGTGTTCATGCAAACATAAAGACGCTAAATTTCATAAAAGATTTGCTCAAAATGGGATGTTTGACGGACGCCCAACATCAGCAGGCCGTCGGTATGGTCGACGCTGGATTATCCTATCGAGGCATAGCAGGTAGAATGGGGGGTGCTCTCACCAAACGATCATGAAACTCGTCCAGAGACACCATCATACACGGTCTGTGGGTGATAGGCCACGCCTAGGACGCTCATAGGTGATGTCAAGACGTACTGACCGTCAAATTGTCCTCTCGTACCTTCGCAATAGGTTCCTGTCGGTTACAAAGACGGCACGGGAGACACCAGGACTTCACAATGGCCGGATAAGCGCATCTACTGTGAGCCGTCGCTTAAAGGGGACAGCGTTACGTGCTCATAAGGCTTACCGGGTTAACGTTTTAACGTCAAAAAGTCAACAAAACCGGATAAATTGGTGTACGTTGCACCAGAGATGTGGCAATGTGTAGTTTTTACCGACGAATCCAGATTTTGTTTAGATATGGTTGACGGGCGAAAGAAGGTATGGAAACGTCGGGGAGAACAGTATGTGGACTGTTGTGTGAGACATGCTATTCGGTGGGATGGGGACAGTGTAATGGTGTGGACAGGCATCTCTTGGAGGCATAAAACACCACTCATCGTGGTTGACGGAAATTTGACGGCACATCGGTATGTTAAGACCAGTTGTCCCCTTTCTACAGACACACGGTGACGTTAACGTATACCAACAAGACAATGCTCGACCTCTTTCTGCAATGTTAACACAGGGTATTCTGATAAAGAATAATGTCAGTGCAATCCCTTGGCCAGCTTACTCGCCAGATCTCAGCCCTATAGAGCATGTGTGGGATCAATTAGGACGTACAGTGTATGACGGTCGACGTCACATCGGGAACCGTCAGCAGCTCATGGAGGCCTTCATGGACGAATGGGACCGTACCGTATACGGCGTCTGATACAGAGTATGCGGCGCAGAATCAACGCAGTCATTCGTGCACAAGGAGTCCATACCCGTTACTGAGGTTTGTGACTTTTGTTTCTCCGGTGACCTTCTTAACCCTTTCGCTGCCAATGCCGGATCTGTGATTACCTATGCAAACAGTTTGGATCCAGATGAAATGCCGAGTAACTCGGTGTCTCATCAGGATCCAAACTGTTTGTTACTGTTACTATGTTTTGAAACAAAAATGAAGAAAATCAAAAGAATGAAAATTTGTAGCAGACGACAAAGTTAGCAGACGACAAAGTTTGGCAGCGAAAGGGTTAAAGCAACGAATTGTCACTTTTTTTTCGGAAAAATGCGTATAAAACCATGTTAATCATTTTCATAACCGTGTACAATATAAAAAGAATTGCATCTATATGTAATGTAGTATAGGAATTATGGACATACATATGGGTGGTAACTTTCTAGTGACGCTGAGTATATAATGAAATATAGAGAGTGGAACATTGTAGCCATTTTAGAAAGTAAAGAAACAGATCTGTCAAATTCCACTAGCAAACAGAGCAGGTCCTGATCAGACTGTCCTTTGATCTGGGTCTACTCTGTTTGCAAATGCGTGGAAATGCGTTTATATAAGGGACGAGGTTAACACAATGTTGTAGAATAAAACATTATTTAAAGCAAACAACTATAATGTTTATGCTTTGTAAAAGTACAAATCGGTTAAAAATTAACTAACACGAATAAAGGCTAAGGAGAATTTTTAATTCAGAAATGACATTGGATATTGATATGCATTATAAAGATAAGACATCTGGAAGACTGTTAGACACTTTGTTAATCCTTTACTCCATGGATATTCATGTAAGAAATAATGACATCGTGCATATTAATTAGATTATTTTTTAAAGTGACATATTAACAAATGAATATTTTGCCAAAGTAGAAACTGTATAACACCTCTATATCAGTCCTTAAGCAAACAGAACATACCCTGATTAGACGGATCCTATAGCCTAGGAGCCGTTAGATCTGGGTCTACTCTATTTGCAAAGGCGTAGAAAGGCATATTTATGGAAGGGATTGGTTCTGTGCCAGTCATTAGTCGCCATACGACCCCTACACAAAATGAAAATAATCTTGACTGAAGTTTATGCTAAAAATGAAAAGCTATTTGTTTTAAAAATATTCCTTTGTATCTATACTATCTATAGATAGTACAGTGGATATTTAATTGAATTGGCTTGGGAGTTATCTTGATAAAACATTCCAGGGGGTTGTATCAAATGTATTTGAATTAAAACTACATAACATAAATGACGGTGTCCTTCATGTATGTCTATGTCATTTTAAAACGTCAGTAAATAAATATTCATGATATGATAATAATTTCTTTCTTGAATATTCAACAGGGAAAGCAGTTAACTAAAACAGAATTGGACATATTCAGTGGCATCTTCCGATTTTATCATAGTAAACATTTTAAGTACAATATATAGTAAAACCCGTCTTAACCTGAATTCTAGTTGAGAAGAATTATAAACATTTTAATCAGGTGGCTGCTTAATGCAGGCTGAAAGTCGTGCAGAAATCTCCTAGAGGAGCTTTCTGCACGACTTTCACCCTGCATTAATCAGACACCGAGAGCGATATTTATACTGAATTAAATGTCCGATTAAGAGAGCTTTTATTGTATTCTTTCATCATGGCCAGACTCACTAATACCTGATCCGACTGTAATAATGCTTGGTTAAGTTATTGTATTACGGTACGTCGGTCCTTCGCTAAGCTCCTTGCCTAATAACGGCGCATCCGTATGAACTATACAAACAGTTTGGATTCAGACAAGCGTCTGCTTATGATATGGGTCGTAAACAACTCTAGGCGAAATTGAAATCCGAGCTATAGGGGTATATGTTAGAGTTGTTAGGGATCCAAACTCTAAATTTGGAATAATAAATAAGTAGCCGTTCCTCCACTTCGCCTTTGTGTAGCGAGATCATCTCTTTTAAGGCAACGCAGGATCGATAGCGTGGTCAAGAATTGGCTTAATTAGATAGAAGGTACGTATATATTTCACCTCAGGACAGTTTGCGAGGTCCTACAGACCACAGCCAGTTGGTACTTGATTGGTTTGCTCAACCTTTAGCGTACTAAGTAAATGAGTGTGTGTGTTGTAAGTTGTAGCTATTCCTGTCATATGCATGCTCTTACAAAATGCAATATATGGTGTTTACTAGTTTGGATCCTGAGGAAACGTGGTTTGCTTGGTGTCTTATCTGACAAAGGTTCAAATAAGATACGTACATTTTCAAGAATAACTTCTTTATTTCTCCACCAAATCCTACGTTGTGACCACTCTTTAGTGCCGTCTCGAAGAAACCCTATGTTGTGACCACCCTTTACAATCGTCTCTTCGAGACGATTCTAAAGAGTAGTCACAACCGAGGGTTTCGTGGAGAAATGACGAGTTTAGTATTTGAATACGCATATTTATCTGTTGCTCTGCAAGTTACTTGTATGCAATCCGCGTGCAAACATATATCACGGAGTCGCTGTTAGTGTGCAGAATGGGTGACCTTGCGTGAGGCTAAAAACGTTAACAACAGAATATGTCACAGCGACAATGTTATAGGGTGTTATTATGATATAATAAAGCAAATGTCAGGATATGTTGCTTTTAGTTTTTTAACCCATTTTACAGCTTGAACATGTAGTTATATACTTCTACATCGTCCTATACAGAATCGTCCTATAATAGTACTTATACAAGGGGAAATAACTTTAACCATTTTCACTAACACCTAGAGTTACCACTAACATCACGTGGCCCATATGTTACAAGGACATTGTCGGAAATGCTATTGGAAGCAAATCGCTGGTTGGTGGAAAATGAGCTATCGAATAATGCATCCTTTTAATGGCAAGATTTAACAAAACGAATACAGAAATCTTAAAATTTATCACCTAATTTCTACTCTCTTGCGTCAGCTCAAAGGAAGTCTCTTTCTGGCTCTTTCGGGTATTTGGTAGCTTAAAGCAGTATCACCACCCTTCAGAATTTATGCTAAATGTTCTCTACGTTACCGTCAATCTGGATTAATCCTTTACTTCATAACAACTTTAAGCACCTTTGAAAACAGTGTAGACCCAGATCAGACAACTCCTGTAGGAACTGTCTGACCAGGGTCTGCTCTGTGTGATTATGGAATATTATAAAGCTGGTTCTGTTCCTTTCACATCCAAAAAATGTTCTTGTTAAGTTTGTTATTTTAAAATTTCAGTGCGTGAAAAGCCACGCAGTAATATATTCTTAAGTTAATATGCATGAGATAAAGGGTTAAGCAGTAACGCATATATCAATTGATTTTAAAAAAAACACTGCTCTATAGGGTTTCTACTGTACTCATTCCGAGTTCGTTCCCCATATTCAACAGAACAATCTCCAATCGTTTTGAACACGATGTTTACATGAACACTAGACCTAGAAGCGACCAAAACGAAAATAGCTTTGAATCAAGCTATAGAATTCTGACATATATTATTAGATTTCATGGTACCAATGTAACAGAACTACTCTCATTCTGTCGCTGGTAGTTTAGAGATTGGCTCTGACATAGGACATTGAGTTTATTGTGTTTCTTTGGCGACGATAGAGAATGTTATATAATAAATTATTCACGGACTCTGAAAGCTGCTGGCAGCAAAAGCCAGTTCTTCTACAGTAAAACCTCGACAATTTGAAGTTTAAGTGATGAAGAATAGATATGTTTTAGGTAGGTGGCTGCTTAATAAAGGATGAACGTCACACAGACAATTCCTAAAGGAGCTTTCTGCATGACTTTCGTCCTGCATTAAGCTGCAACCTGTCCTAAAGACCGATAATAATGCTTGTTTTAATGTCGGAGCTATCGGAGTTTTACTGTATTTTAGAGAAAAAAAACTTTATGGTTCAGAATTGAGAGTCCTGTGTGTAATCTACAAATGCATAGTGCTCTTTAGACGTCAATTTATCTTTTAATTATGTACTTTGCTTCAATAGAAATGGTATGGAGTGCTGTTTGTAATGATAATTAAAAAAAACTATACATGAATTGTGCATGTTATAAATCGTACAACAGCTAGAAAACCCATCGCTCTAAAGTTAAAAAAAAACTAGTTGTAATAAAACATCGCCCTAAAGTCGCACAAACAAGTAAAACATAGATCTAAGGTCGCAGAAACTAGTTGTTATCAATCGCCTTAAAGTCGCGCAAACTAGTTGTTAATAAACATCACCTTAAAGTCGTCGCACAAACTAGTTGTAAAAAGTTGTCAATCTAAAGTTGTACACACTATTTCTAAAACATTATTCTAAGGTCGCACAAAATAGTTTTAAAAATATCACCCAAAAATCGCACAAACTAATTGTGAAACCATCGCCCTAAAGTCGCACAATCTAATCGTTAAAACAACGCCCAAAATGTCGCACAAACTAGTAAAAACATCGACCTGAAGTCGCACAAACTAGTAAAAACATTGACCTAAAATTGCACAAACTAAAAAGTGTCACCCTAAAGTCCCACAGAGTAGTTGCAAAGGCATCGTCATGAAGTCGCAAAAACTAGCTGTAAAAACATCGTCCTAAAGTCACACAAACTAGTTGTTTAAACGTCGCCCTAAAGTCGCACAACTATTTGTAAAAATATTGCCCTAGGGTCGCACAAAACTAATCGTTAAAACATCACCCTAAAGTCGCATAGACTAGTTGTAAAATATCTAAAACGAATATTAAGATATCTTTAAGAGAGGTAGTACATGTATATTAATTCGGGGCTTTTGATTGTACTAAGCAGCTACCTGTTTTGAAAGACATCTATATTTGTTTATGAAGTCGCTATAGCACTTTCTGCTTTGGTGGTGGATGTTTCAATCAGTTTGTTTTATCGTAGCATTCACACACTAAGTTTAATTCTTTTAAAGCTTTGATTGTAAGGGTTCGAGATAATTGGAATAAATAGTCTTATGCGTAAAAGTTGAAATATAGAAACGACGATGGCAGTGCTGTAACAACTTGTTAGTTGGTGCTTTATTTTAAAAAATATCCGGGCTTAACATACGGTAAAATTCGAAACTACGAATTTTCAAAATATCCAGTTTTAACATACAATGTAGTGTACACCAGCGGACAATTCATAACAGCTTGGACCCATATAAACCACTGCGGTACTAAGTACTAAAATCAGTTTCTAATAAGGACCGAAACTGTTTTAACCCTTCGCTTGCTATTCACGTCAATATATCTACATGTAAATAGTGAAGACCCAGATGAGACAGCTCCTGCACATCAGGGTCTGCACTATTTACAAGTTGATTGTGCAACCAGTGCACACCACAGCAGTGATTGCACAGTGATATACTTGTACACAGTGAAGATATATGTAATTATACAACAGGGCATGGGTAAAGAAGGAGAACTGTATTTTAAAATTCAGCAAGAGAAGGGTTAATAATGTTTTATCAGAAATAGAGGATCAACTTATTTATAGAATTAACCATTTTCCTGTAGAAAATTCATGTAAGAAAAAAGACATCATGAATATTTATTAGCTGTTGTCTTATACCGGCATATGTACACAGGGTGTTTTGGTATTGGTAGAAACTGTAGAGTCAGGCCTATTTTCATACAGGCCTATTTTCATAAGCAAAATGAGTAGACCCTGATCAGACAGCCTCTACAAGAGCCGTCTGATATGGGTCTGCCCTCTTTGCTAATGCGTGAAAATAAAACCCAAACTTTTCTAAGTCTCGTCTTTGTTCTATATTCCATCTCTCCTTTAATTAACCCTTTCGGCGCCAAATTTCTAATTATCGTCTGCAAACCATCTTTGTTACAATAAGGAAATGAGATAAATAAATGCAAATTTCAAAAGAATAAAGCACATATATAGAAATAGACATTGAGACAAAAAGTGAAGTCCCTGACCAGACGCCGCCTTGAAAATGCCACGTCTGATCTGGGACTGCACTATTTGTCTAGGTACATTTATGCGACACTGGCGGTGAAAAGGTTAAACTTTTAAAGTAACTGAAGAAACGAGGTAGCCATAAATACACAAACAAAGTTAAATTTAAAGAAGACCAAACTGAGGAGCTGACATTCAGATTGATATTACTATTTTACGAAATAAACAGTCATTTTTACATATTGTTTGCCCATTAATACGATCAGAACACGAATTCCCTGCTCTTCTTTATTTCCCACACAGAAATACCTCATCTTTGCCATCTTTCTAAAATAATGATACTAAGACTACTTTTAAAATTCAATCGGCGCTTCGGTGATATTTTCTTTATTTCGCAAATTTAGAGAGATTCCATAAGAGTTCGAAAAGGTATAAAGTCTCAACATTTGTGTAAAGGGTAGTAACCGGATCATTGAAGTGTCAACTATTGCGTAGAATTATCTCCCTTTGTTGACCATTTATATCTTACATGATACTACGTTACAGCAGTAAGTTGAACTTAAAGGATTTTAAGACTATGTTGGCATATATCTGTCACCACTAAACAATCGCAAAAAGTTAGTATTAATAATTCACATTGAAGTTCATTACTTAGCTTGCCACATACTTATCTAACGTGAAATCGCGATATATATTATATACAATAAAACGCTTTAAACCCAAACTAGTATGAATGCCGGTCTGTAAAACAGGTGTCAGCTTAATGCAGGGTGAAAGTCATACATAACACTCCCAAATGAGCTTTATGCTTGACTTTCAACCTGAATTAAACAGTCTATCGCCTAAAAGATCTAAAAGAATTTGCCAAATTCCGGTTTAGACCGGGTTTACTACATGTATGTACTCCAGAAAACGAAAACCTGAAACATATCTCAACAAGAATTCTGTCATATCATGTATTATTATGCATATGGTTATATCATGATATAATAATATCTGGTTAAAAATGTTAAACATGCCATTCACATTTGAATTATAAGAAACTATCATCACGTCATGTACAACATACATAAAACTATCAAGTATTGCACTATTTACAGTAAGTGCATATGTACCGACTTATCAAAGATATATAACACATATAAAGTCTTAAACAATATTCGTTAATCTTACAAACACACATTTTGAAAACATCAGCTTGAATGTTTGTTAAAAATATATATATATATATATATCGAAAACGCCGTTAACCCACTTTCTCCTACTGACGCCTTTTGACACCTCTGTAAACGTCAGTTTTGGAAACCAATATGATAAATAGAGCATTTGCTCTCCATAAAAGCAAATGCTCTATTTATCACAATAGTTTCGAAATTACACAATTCTAAAAGTTTCATTTCCTCTAGTAAATGTTTCTTTTCGGTAGATTTATTCGAAGAGGTTGGGTCTAAAATGGTCTAGGAGGAAAAGGGTTAAATAATGACAAGTGAAAACCTGCCAACAAAACGATGTTAAAATATATCCTAAACTATCTATTATTACCCTAAATCAAATTTCGGATAAACTGATTTATTAGAGATTGTATATATGAGATTAGTCATAAATATAAGTGAATGTCATTATATACAAACAGATCAGCTGATCAATACATTTAGGAGTAGTCATTGTAGTGATGTACACTCATACATAAAGCTTTGTCACTGAATAATACATCCTATATTTTATAAAGCTACTACCACCGGACACTGAATAAAGTGACGCAACATTACATATCACCGAACGCTATATATACAGTAAAACATGTCTTAAACGGCCATCAAAATGAGGTGTAAGTATGGATCAGTAAAGCAGGTGGTAGCTTAATACTCCTTTAGGAGCTTTCTGTATTACTTTTACCCTGCATTAAGCAACTTCCTGCTTTTTAAGACTCCTATGTTCAATAAATAAATGGCCGCTTAGGAAATAAGGTCAAGTTATACTGTAACAACATTATATACACCTGTTTAACCGTTTCCCTTTGAATATTCATGTAATTTTATGAGACCCCACACACAGCACGGCGAATAATCGAAAACCAAATTGTTTAATATCGGCATTTTATAATTGTTTTGAAAAGGACAATAGAATTTGTATTAATTTCGAAGCAGGTGGAAGTTTGAGTGAGCACAGTGTTGAAGATTTAAAGTTAAAGTCGGCCAATTTTTCTGCGTTTTGTAGACTTTTACAAAAATCAAATTTTCTTTATTTTTGTTTCTATGTTAACAACTCTCTCCTTACCATGCTTGTGATGCTACATTTGTTTCAAGTGACATAGATTCAGATTCTGAAGTCATTTTGTTACGAAAAAGCTTAAAAATATGAGCAGAATACATCTTTAAACGCCAGGAAATAGACGATTGATGGTTTTAAATACACATTCCAAAGAGGGAATTAATATAACACATAAATACTTGAAAATCTCTGATCTATTATTTCGACCACTAAGGGCCTTTTTCAAAGATTACCATGTCAAAATACACGTCACATGTTTGTTACATGCTTTCAGCCATAGAAGGTAATTTACTTAAATGAAAGGGGGAAACTTTCATAGTATGAAAACTAATGGTTTAACCCGGATCTAAAGCCCCATTGTATGTCTCTGCAACATGTACATTTAAAGCAAATGCGTGTTAGTTAAAAGTCCCATTGTACTATTATGTGAAGCAATTTTCGCACCCGTTAAGCTGTCAAATGGCTACACGTGAGGTTTTTGTTTGCTCAAAAACGACACAAGTAATTTTCACGGAACATGCAGATAGTTGACGTGTATATGTGGCCATCAGTGAGTCACGTGACTATGGCATTAACTTGTATATGATATTTATAAACTGCCCATGGGATAGATATACACCATTTAATGTTAATAACTATAAGTATTTAGTAGACGCCTAATTCCCCTTATGAATACGCAATTAAATTCAAACCATGGGGTCATGCTTAAGTAAAGGCCTATATTCAACTAATTTTAAAAGTATAGTGTAATACACAGTTGGACTATGTCATTGGACGCTGTATGACCTATTTAGTGTCGCAGTGCCGTAAACCCTATCTCACTCAATGCACAATTGCACCAAAGCACATACAATCGATGTTCATCTTGATATCATAACGGGAAGTGGAGTAAAACCTGTTTTAAGCGACCATAAAAATGTTAACAGACGGAATGTATCAAAAGTTATATTATTTGAAAAGTACAAGGTCCCAGCTTCACGTTCGTACCAAACATTAGTGGGTATTTTATCTTGATAGCCCAAAACCGGGCGTTATTTCGAATCGGTCGTGAAATTTGCGAATGGGTAGTTAGACCCCTTGTCTATAATATAACACTAAATCGACCCAATCAATTTTTTTGACCTTTCAGACCATGTAGACCCACGAAATGGTCCCCTGTGCTGAGTTCACTCCCGCTTCAAATTCAAACAATTCGACACTGGTAATTCTATTTTTCTTGTTTTCTTGGCTACACTTTTAAATAACTTTGCGTCGTTCGTTTCGGGCGCCAACCATTAATTATACGAAACAATTTACTGATGTAAAACCAGTTCATTCGAAAAGGTTCCACAGATAATTCCTCCTTGGTTATACTCCTAAAATATGCACCATCAAGATGCTCGTCCTCACACGTTTTTGCCAGGCTGGGTAATGCACAAATTTTCAATATCTCAACTACTTCTTCCACCGAAAATGAGTAAAACTCTGGTTCCCCGTTGCCTGACACCAACTTATTACCATCCTCTTGTTGATTTGCTGATGCAATGATATTTGCCTTTTCTGATTCTTGTTGAATATCTTTGTTTCTTTCATCTTCCGCATTATGGGTTTGAGCAACGTTATTTTGTACTGGATCCATCATAAACATCATTGTCACCAACTCGTCACAAGGAACATAGTCATTGTCGTTGTCAGTTGAGTTATCTTCCAGTTTCTCTTTCGAATATTCACGCCCAGTTTTCTTGTCATACATTTCCTTCACATTTACATAATCTGTATTGTTGTCGGTGAGATTTGTGGATGAATAATGCTCAACAACTGAATAAATCTCAGTTGGTGGTACGCTGTTGCTAATTTCTAATTTTAGATTTACATAATCATCGCACTCTTTACGTTCCTCGTGCATATCGAAAACGTCTTCGATGTTTGCATAATTGACGCTGTCGTCATTGTGAAAATGAGAATGCACTATATTGTTGCCCATCTTAATATAAATATTTTCTTCTGATTTGCACTTGTTTGTTTTTTGCGCTGCTGCCCGTATAGGTGAAGAGTTTGGTGTATCGTACAATGAAGTATTTGCAGTTGCCCTTTCAGTTTGAAATGAAGTGGCTGGAACGTCATAGAAGGAATCTTGTGTTTTTTCTCTAGATGTTTCATCAAATTTGACAGTGTTTGTCGATTTGGACTCCCCTTGGTTTATCGTTTCTTTCACCTTTAGTTTTGTGGCCACAGTTTCAGGTTGGATATTTCTATAATTACTGATAGGATAATCTGTTTGTCTATGTTTTCGAAAAGGTGTAAATTTTTCTTCTGTCTGGTCTTTGTTTTGATATGATTTGGCTTCAAAGTGTAAATCATCTGTAGACCCTGTGTGTCCAGAACATTCTGATTCACTCACAGCATGCCTTGATACTACTGGATAATTGTCTCTGTCGTCTCTTTCTTCAATATAACTTTTAAATGATTCAGATGCTGGTAAGCTGGAAGAACTCGACCAATTCCTTACGCCCTTCATCATGTTCTTTCTAAAACTCATACGTTTTTGTCGCGCTTTGTTTTCGAACATCATACTTTCTTCGTGATTATTAAGTAATTCCTGGTGGACCTTTCCAAAACCAGCTCTTGACCGCCTTGCAACTTGTTTCAAGTAGTTAGAAAATCTCTGAGATTTCTGTGGATGGACAAAAGGGTGTCTTAAATATCAAGCATACTACCGTATAAATGACAGGCTTTTTTGCAAGTGACAAATAGGTGAGTTTCAACATACATTTGGTTACAAATCTAAGTTCAAAATGTCAATTGTTTTCATTATATAGGCGTTGTAAAGATGCGTGGTTCGTTAGATAATACAAAATAGTTAATTTCCTATTTTCAGAACTTATAAACTCTGATTTATACGAACACTAGTATTGTTCAGATATGATCAAATGTCAGACGATCATGTTTATTTGTAACAAAGCATGTACAGCAGCAGAGGATTAATGCCAACCAACAATCTATAGAAACGAGGAAAATGGCGCATCCTTGGCAATGATTATAGATTATAACTCGTATGTTGTCGTTCATTTTGTATCCTGGCCAGGCTTTACATATGAACACAAAATACGGTCGAAATTCTTTTATAGAGCTCATTTGCCAAATACATCTGATGCGTTTCATGCTTTTAATCTCCTAGTCTTCAGCTTTGAACAACAGTTCGTTCATTCTGTATTTATGTCTGTCTGTCTCCGTCTCGGCCTGTCTCTATCTCTCTGTATGAGTCCCTATGTATTTCTTTGTCTCTATCTGTATCTCTATCTGTATCTCTCTCTCTCTCTCTCTCTCTCTCTCTCTTTGGGGTATGTGTGCGTACGTGTTTGCTTGTGTGTTTTTGAGTACATGTGTGCATTTGTACGTGATTGCGTGTGCGATTGCGTGTGTCGTTAAATGTGTATATATATTTTAAAAAATATAATATTTGTATTGTATAAATATCAATATAATTTGTGTGTATATAGTATACAATTTATTTTACACAAAAATATTGTTTTATTTGGTAAAACGACAATACAAGTATTCCTCTATGTGCGTGGTATATGCTTTTTATAATTGCATTATGGGATTCGTTTATTATAAGTAAAACAACATATTTCTTTGGACGGCGAACATTCAATGGCAACACTAAGTAAGGCAACTCGATTTGGTTGACTTTTAAAATACGTTTTCAAAGTATTTGTTTTCATTTTGATTCTGTTGAAGGTTTAAGACTCTCTGAACTAAGACTTTGTTAACACACCGTCGTTAAAATCAATGATATGCGCATAATGTTAACACACCGTCGTTATAATCAATGATATGTGCATAATGTCAACACACCTCTTTACAATCGATATGTGCATAATGTTAACACACCGTCTTTACAATCAATGATATGTGCATAATGTTAACACACCGTCGTTACAATCAATGATATGTGCATAATCGCACGATGTCTCTTTTCCCCTGCAAATGCTACCCTTTGGTTACTTAGATTATTTTTAAACAAACAAAACCACTTGTTTACCTCTTTATCTTTCACCTTTATGTCATTGATGGTGCTGTCCAGTGACAAGGTGTGTGCTTTTCCACGTGCCTTGTCTGTAAGAGATGAAGATATTATCGTATGTCATATATTAATACATTAATAAACTATACCATGCTAGTCTAATTGGTAACATGCATTGATTGGTGCATGGATATTGCATGCATGTGTATTTGAGAGTCATCGTATTTTAACATAATGTAAATAAGCAAATTGTCGTTTGCCAAACATCGTCAGTCTTTGTTACGAATACTACTGTAAGAAATAATGACATCACGAATATGAATTAGATTGATTGTTATAATAGATACAGGGAATGTTGGTCATGTTCGAAACTCTCTATATTATATATTAAGCAGACAGAATAGACCCTGATCAAATGGCTTCATTAGAATTTGCCATATTAATGTGATTATGTCATGTTATACAGTGAATACCCCACAATTCCACAACGTTTCACTCAATAAGATGAGCAATGCCAGTATGAAATCTTTATCTCTAATAGTTCAAATGTAAAACATCCAGGCAGACACGCGAACAGACAAACTCAAGGATAAACAAACAGCCAAAACAATTCTAGATCTCGGGAGCGTACCAAGTAGTTTCAGAGAAGGAGGCTTCAAATGTTAATCACAAGACATAACAAAACAACGCTAAAAGCAGTCAGTGTAACCTTTCTATAACGACTATTTTAAAAATTAACATGGTTGTCTTAAATGAACAGGTTTAAACAATACCAAACGAAAGTACAGTAGAACTCCTCGAAACCGGAATTCTAGTAAAGAATATTTTAGGCATTTTTGTAGGCAGGTGGCTGTTTGATAAATGGTGAAAGTAATGCAGAAAGCTCCCATGTTTTATAGACTTGTATTGATACTTATTAGAACGTCTAGTTTATGGAGGGGGTACTGCAATTACAAATGATTCCTACACGGAAAGCTCGCCCTCATTCTATATTTAGTCCAAATTTCAATACCTTCTGAATTTTCATGGACGCACTAGTTATAATGAATTGTGGAAGGTGGAACACTGGAAAGTAAAGGACAATATATTTCAAATTCCATTAACAAACAGAGCGGAATCTGATCAGACGGCTCTATAGGAGCCGTCTGACCAGGGTCTACTCTGTTCGCAGTTGCGCGAAAACGCGTATGGTTAATACAGGGTGTGATCTGGGTCTATTCTGTTTGCTGGTGTTTCTATGAAGGAACATGGAAAAGGTTAGGGTATCACCAGCCTATTAGACCAAGAGGTCGTTGTACATAGGTTTAATTATGCACAGAGGACGTGTGGGTGGGGCCGTACAGACGGGCATAGATATAAATAGGCATGTTCGCCACATAATTTCAGCGTAATCCTAATCGACGAGTTTAACTCTAAATGCCTTTACTCCATAAATACGCTTTTCTACGCCTTTGCTGTCTGATCAGGGTCTGTCCTGTTTGCTTATGGTATACTATAAATATGATTCTACTGTTTAAGCCGTGACCAAACTTTTCTGTGCCGTTGTGTTATTATAACACATTAATCTAATTTATATCCATGACTTCTTCATTTATTTCATAAATATTCATTTTGTATCTGGTTAAGGAAGTAAACGTTGCAATTGTTTGCATACAAAGTTCCTTTGAACACACATGCTCTTTGTGAAAAGAGCGCTTTATAAATGTGGTATGACAAAAAAAACTAAATCTGAGATTAAAATAGTTTTGTTCTCAGTTTTATTAACTATTGGGTTAAATAAGTAAACTTCACTCTAAATCTCACATGCGTAATAATCAAAATCAATTTATCATCGTTTTTTTTCATATTTATAGAAACCAATGGTGTAGCAAACAGTGTATACACTAACCTAGAACAGTTCGATCCGGAAATATACTATTTGTCTACGTTTTTATGTCCGAATATTAAGGATATTTTGGTAAGTAACACAAGAGTGTTGGGCTCTGAACAAAACACAAATAAAGACTTACCGTTGGATTTTATTAGCAGTTCCCTACGTGCCATCTCAAAAAGTCTGTTTGGGCCAGCATCACAATATTAATGTAGTGGTTATCATGCACATCTGACTATCTGCCTCGAGTGGTATATGCTCCCGCGTGTCGATTATTCATCAATACTGATTACTAAACCGGATAACCAATTATACTAAGTTTTACATTAAATCTAACAACTCCTTTCATGACTAACATTTGAAAACTGCGTGCGTCCAGTTCAGGCGCCGAGATACCCGGATGTTAGCTGTTTAACACTCGGTTAAACTTGTGTCAAAAAATGAAATATAATGCAATTCAAACATTTAACTCTTTCCTGCATACAAACACCATTTTCGTGCTTTGAAAGCAGAATGGACCCAGATCAGACGGCGCCCGCAGGAGCCGTCTGATAAGGGTCTACTCAATTTATCGATCAGACAGTTGCTACCAATACCAAAACATTCTGTGTACCATATGAACAAAACATACTGTGTACCATATTCCATTATAAAAATGCAGCTAATAAATATTCATTTTGCCATTATTTTATTCATGAATATGCGCCATGCAACGGGGTTAAGATGATCAGAGTTTAATGAGATATCAATGTGTACATAAGTTTAAGGTTTGACCGCTTTATTGCAAGAACAGTAAAAACCCTCTAAACCGGACGTTCAATTTAGTATGAATATCGGTCTTGGAGACAGATGGTAGCTTAATGCAGAGTGAAAGTCATGCAGAAAGCTCCTCTAGGAGCTTTTTGTATGACTTTCATCCTGCATTAAACAGGCACCTGCCTAATAGTATCTAAATTCTTCAATACCAGAATTCCGGTTTATAGAGGTTTTTTCTGTATTGAACCACGTTTTAGAATCCCATCTCGTTACAAAATCAACCTGGCAGAAAGGTTGTGTTTAAGTGGTAGTCAAACATTGAAGAAATGTGAAATCTGAATAGAGTAAAACTTGTCTTACGCGGCCATTCATTTATTGATCATAATAGTCCTAAAAAGCAAGTGGTTACTTAATGCAGGGCAAAAGTTAATGCAGAAAGTGCTTCCTGCATTACTTTTGACCTGCATTAAGGCTCCACATGCCGTACAGACCTATAGTTAGACCGCTTTTTGATGACCGCTTATGATAGGTTCTACTGTATCTTTATTTCTGCCATTTGCATTGAGCTCACTTTTAACAGCATGATACAACACTACTTCTGTTGTTCACACGACTGACTTTAAGGCCCAATTTTTATTTCAACAATATTTTATTCGATGAAGAAAAGGATTGGACAACAGGCATAACCTATATTAAGTCCTCTCCAGGAAAGGACAAGATTGTTTGAGCAGAGGACAATTGTCATGGCAGGAAAGATTTAATACGAAGTCAGTCAGTCCCCCACTTAGGTCAGCAATCATTGCTTTCCGGTCGCACGCGGATGGTTTGGATTGGTGCAAGACTAATGTAACAATAAAACGATGAGAGCGAAAAACAGATTGGAAACTCAAAACACGTATAGTTTCTCGGAGTTTATTCTTAATACATAATGTTTGCAAAGGTGACCATGGGTTCGCCAAGAGATTGAACTTGTACCCTTTGTTCCATAAATACGCCTTTCTACGCCTTTGCAAACAAAATAGACCCAGACCAGATGGATCCTATAGGAGCCGTCTGATAAGGGTTTGCCCTGTGTGCCTATGAACTAATATAAAGGGTGTCCAAGAAAAAATGCAACCCAATTTCACAGTTTATACAGTTTATATTTGTGTAAAATTACAGCTTAAATGCTTTAATAATTTTTGAGATATTGCGTAAATACTGAAGGCACCCTGTTTTCAATTTCCCAGAAATAGGATTATGGGTGTAAGAAGTACATTTGAATAGAACTTGGCATTTTATCTCATTTATTCATCGCAAAATGTGTCACCAATGTTTATTATAACAAATTATCTTATAACAAATGTAAAGTTCTGTAATACACTTGTTAAATATTACATTTAAAGAAATTACAACTGCTTAATAAGTCTATCAAACATGATCTGATTTAATTAACTGAAGTCCTGATAAATTTGTGTCACAGAAATATTTAAAGTATTACATATAGTAACACGTTATACCAGTAATGCAATTTATAAAGCACTTGTTGTTAAATACATTTATATAATGTTCAGTTTACACCAGCACCAGTTAGATTCAAACATGTTAGAGTCGTAAATTCTGATGGAAGTTGAACTGAGTGGTAGTAGACATTATAGTAAGTTTATACTTTTCAATTTCTCACACAAATATCAAAGCTAACCTTGGGAGCTTCCATCCATGTACTATGGACTTCATCAGCCAACTGATATTTTCACTGTTACTGGGGATTAGGCTTAACACCACACTCGAGGGCATGAGTGATGTTAAAGCTTTGTCCCAGATGTGAGGTAACTGGAAACGGCCCCGTCCCTGTTCAGCACTGGTTTGAGTGTTCTGATATATATTGCCTCTTTTACCCCCGCTCGAACCAAGACGGGTTATCAGTTGTATAAACTTACTATAATGTTAAAGCCGGTTTGCGCACAGAACACACATCCCTTCTTGTCATCCTTTTGCACTGCAATGCAGTTATCTCGCGACTTATTCTAGCCTGAATGACATTCAGATCTGCTGGCACTGTCGTATAAACCTTATCTTTTAAATAATCCAAAGGAAAACATCCAGTGGGGTCAGATCTTGAGTTCGATGTGGCCATTCCCGAGGTCATCGAAGACAAACGAACCTCCTTGGGAACAGCTGTCGCAGTCGTTGCACCACAGTTCGCGAGATAACGGCTGTTCGCGAGATAAAACCTGTTTGAATCTAAATGGTGCTCAGGTAGAAGGTCGTGCTGGTGGATACTGAACAGTATACAAATGCATTTTACAACAAGTGCTTTATAGACTGCGTTACTGGTATTTTAAGTATTTCTGCGATACAATTTATTAAGACTTCAGTTAATTAAATGAGATCACATTTGATGGACTTACCAAGCTGTTATATTTTCATTTAAATGTAATAACAAGTGTATTACAGAACTTTACATTTGTTACAAGTTAATCTGTTTTAATAAACATTGGTGACACATTTTGAGATGAATAAATAAGATAAAATGCCAAGGTCTTTTCACTTCTTACATCCATAATCCTACATCTGGGAAAACTGAAAACAGGGTGCCTTCAGTATTTACGCAATATCTAAAAAATTATTAAAGCATTTAAGCTGTAATTTTACACAAATGTATACCACTGTTGTACCTAAACAATTGAGAGTAATACGGAACTGAAATTGGGTTGCATTTTTCTGGGACACCCTATAGATGATTCTCTGTCTTGGTCAAATATTCATGTGGTCATGTGTCTTTATAAAAATAATAAAATTAATATTGATGATGCCTTTATTTCTTACATGTACGTCATATTCTTCATCAATTCTAAAACATATTTCATCTGTTAATTGTTTCATTTATTGGTTTGGACAGGAGTGGGAGGCAGTTTGGATCCTGATTCCGCTCTTAAATACTCATCTTCTCATCCGAATCCTATGTGAGTGGGGTGCGTGCGTGCGTGGGCGCACGCGTTTTATTGGTTTACTTGTGTGACTTTGCTCATGCAAGCCATATTTTTAGTTCTACTTTCTTGTATACATGTAAATGCCACAAAAGAAGCCCGTACTTCATTCTCAGTGTTGTTATATTTTCTGGTCCTTCGGAATCATAAGTTTTGATGTTATTTGTTTTGAAAATTGAATACTGCTTAAGCCGGTGCTAGGGGGCGTGAGTAGTGTTGCACTTTTAATTACTACTCATGAACAGACTCAATAAAACCGAGTGTGCAATTTTCTTTTTTTGTATTCCTACTTTTGCTTTCGAGGGATCACCCATTTTCAGAATTTATTATTTACGCTTTCTCAAGGAAGAGGTGCACATGAATCATATAGCAATGAAAATCTCAACTAAGCTCGGCCTATGTGATATATGTTTGCAAGTTAATGTTAATAACTACATATATAAAATCCAAATTACATTTATTTACAACGATAAGACTAAACCTTGTACGTGTAGCAGTGATTGAAATAAAGTCAATAAATTCAATGCATGTTCGTAGCAGTTTTTGAAATAAAGTCACTGATTCAATGCATGTTGGTAGCAGTTTTTGAAATAGTCACTTGTCACTTACTCAATGCATGTTCGTAGCATTTTATTGAAATAAAGTCACTTACTCAATAGAAGGTTAATACATATCTTTTGGACAATACCATTGCAGTGTCCAGAGTGACTGTTGTTGTCCCGAGCCCAGGAGACACTGCAATGCAAACGTGTATTACCGCTATTCTTGCATAAAATCTTTTTCAGCTTTCTTGTATTCATTTAATTCAAAATACTACCAATACTATAATTATGCTACTTCTTTGACGGTTCATTCGATTTTTGTTATTTCTTTTCCTGAAACATATTAACCCTTTCGGCACCATATTTCTAATTGTCTTCTGCAATCCAAGTTTGTTAATTCATTCAGTAAAATAAGGCAATGAGATAAATAAATGCAAATTTCAAAGGAATAAAGCACATATATAGAAATAGAGATTGAGACCAATAGTGAAGTCCCTGATCAGACGCCGTCTTGAAAAGGCGGCGTCTAATCTGGGACTGCACTATTTGTCGTGGTGCATTTATGCGACTGCGGTGGTGAAGGGGTTAAATAATGAATAGAAAGAAAAAAGTGAGATGTTGTTGGTATATGACAATGTGGTATTTTGTTTTAGTTTACTGTTGATTACATCTAACAGTTCCAAGGCGGTACTTCCATCTTCCTCCTATTGTATGTTTGTTTTGTCTTTGTGCGTCTCTTGTTGTTTTTTCTACCTATGTACATTTGCTGTTTCCTTGTGTTGCTGTTCGGGCGAGTGTTTGTTCTGTATGTGGTGTTTCCTGCATGACTCATTTTTGTACTTTTATATGTTTTAATAATAACTTTTCCCAAAATGCAGATTCCCCCGCATTAGGGCCTACATTCGATAATCTGCCACCCTAACGACTGTTTACGTTGTCAACACAGGTCGAATATGGTGGATTGTTGTTGTTGTGTTTTAGTGTTTGTGGCATGGTGTTTCTATCTCTTATTTAGTGTACTATTGCTATTTTATTGCTGTTGATATATGTCTGTCTCGTAATTGTATTTGTTCTGCCTGCTTTGCTTTGCCTTGCTTTGTCTTTGTCCAATCTTGTAGCAACACTCTTTCGTAAAGAAAAAACAAACACAGTAGTAATGAAGCATACAAACCACACAGACGACAGAAATAGAAGGACGGACAGAGAGAACGTGGTGGAAATAGAAACACATTCAATAATTGCAAAATTTATATAATCACAAAAATCAAAATCAATTCCAATACAAACCTCTCATTGTCTACACATTTATATTGTGTATGTTTCTTTCTAGTATATTAGCCTATGATGGTGGTTGCTAAGACCGATTTACGCTTTACTCCATAAATACACCTTTCTACGCCTTTGCAAACAGTGCAGATCCAGATCAGACGGCTCCTATAGGAGCCATCTGGTCAAGATCTGCCCTGTTTGCTTATGAAATAATATAGATATGGTTCTTCAGTTTCTGTCATGGCCACACGTTTTTTATGTTTATGTGCCATTATGAAAATTAATCTAATTAAATATTCGTGATGTAATTATTTCTTATATGAATATTCATGTGAAGAAGGGTTAAGCCTTTGAATGTTACATTTCAAAGTGCATTTAAGAGTCCATTCAGCAAAACATGCAGACCCTGATTAGAGAACTGTGGCCTGCGTCTACACTGTATGCATATGTCCCTTTTAGAGCACACTGTGACAAATAGTAAACTAACACTTATAACCAACTAACAATTATAACAAACGGACAAGATATAAAATTAGTTCAAATTATTCAGTAAAAAGAAATCTTCAGTAACTAATCCCACTACTAAACTTTATAAGGTCAATATGTCTATGAGGAAAATCAATAACCATTCACTTTTTTAAATTGAAGGAATCGTATAGCAAACAGGCCAGATCTTATTCAGAAGGTTCTTTCAGAACACCGGTCTACATTGTTTGCCTTTGTCCATGTATGGAATCATGGGAGGTTTTGGTTAAATGCAAATTTGAGCACGATTCATAAAGGGCAAGTGATACCTCAAATAGTTCAAGCAAATATAGTCCAAATCAGACACAATTATTTATTCCTAATAAGTAATTGATTTCATATAATTTAAAAGTGAGTTATACTGAACAAACTCATATAACATTAATTACTGATTATTGTAAGCATTGATAATCTCGTATTGTTTATGATGCATGCTTAAGAAACCTGTTTCTGCTGCAACCGTTTACTCTGTATGATCACATGATCGATGTACAATTGCTGAGGTCTAGATAAGATGCGTGAATTAAACATTTTCAAGAATAATTTCTTTATTTCTCTTCCACTCAAAGAGACGATTCTAAAGAGTGGTCACAACATAGTGTTTTGATGAGAAATGACGATTTTAGTACTTGAGTACGCACGTTTATTTGTTGCTCTGACAATCGTTTTAATGCTTTCTTGGTTTGTGTTAGAACGTTTCACTGAAGCAAATTAAGATTGGCTTTGGTCACTCGTCTTGTTCTCTCCTCTACAGCACGAACTTGAATCTCTGTTCCGCTGAAAGTCATTGTAACAGAAACTGGCCTATCCAACCCATCTGTTGTGTCTGGAATGAATACCAGTATAGAGCCAATCCGAGAACAACTCTCATCAGTAACTAGTTTCGGAGTTTCATCTGTTGACATGAAAAAGTCTAGAAGTATCATAATTTGGTCAGGAAAGTGTGGAAAATACGTTAGAGTCTTTTGAGCTATTCCTATGGGCAGGTAGTCACCCTTCTTCACATGTATTGAGAAACAATCGTCCTCTTCAACTAATACTGTCTGACTGTTTGCAGCCGTATTCCTGCGGCTTCTCCTTTTCCCTCTTTTGTTTGTCTGTTTTGGCAGGGCCATTTTGACGATACTGGTAGCCCTCATACCATACGTGTATCTTGCGAACCTGGCTTGGATCGTCAAAGGGTCATGTCCAAACACAACAGCTCCTTTCACAACAGCCATACCGGGATCTTCAGGAATAATGATTTCCTTGGTGGGCAAGTTATTCTTCAAAGCTTCTTGAAGAAAGCAGGATTCAGCGAAACCCCCTACAAGTATGATTTTTTCTACCCCTGTACATGCTTTATCCTCCAAGACCAAGTTGATATGTTCCACCGTCTTACGAACTGGATCATCGAAACAGCTGCGTACAATATCTATGTCCATCTTCACCTTATCTCGCTGGGTTTTAATCCTGTCGGAATATTTGCTTACAGACAAAGCGTTTTCGAAATCAAAACCTTTCATTTCCTGACAAAGTTTCACAAGAGCAATAGGAATTCTGATCGTCATTTTCTCCTGGCCTGGCTTAATGCACCTTTTCTTGAACTCAAATTCTCTGTACATTTCCGTAACATCTTCTCTGTGTTTCTCCGTAAATCTTTTGAAAACATCCCTTCCTGAAATGTTTATATCTTCAAATGGTATGTGTTTTAATATGAACATTTTAAAATATAAATTTTGAATTCTCCTTAATAATAATAGTACGATTATAAATATTACAGACTCCACGAAAAATGTCATCCACTCCATGTCGGAAATGTTTAGACAATACTACGGTAAGATGTATAGACTAATATACAGGATATACGAATAACGCCACAACAGTTGTATACAGAAACATACAACTAATGTATGATAAATAATGGTATAAACATAAAAGAAAAAGTTAATCGAAACATCTTACCGACAATTTCTATCCATATCTGTAGAAAATTTTCATCAACCACTGTGCCACCCCAGTTCCCTCCACTGGCTACGTGTTTCTCGACGATAGAGCGATCGCCGACAACCTCGTGAACACATACATCTATAGTCCCTCCTATGAAAAAGCAAATATCCATAAAATCAGTTATTCTTGAACTGTTTTAATTTAGGCTTCTTAGTAAGACATCTTATTCATCCAATTTAAATGATGTCATTAACTATTGTATGAATATTCATGGACTAAAGAGTTAATTAGTCTCGTCACACTTAATACAGAACTATTTGGTGGTTTGACAGCGACGGTAAATGAGTTTGAAGCGTTGGTAGATCATAGTGGAGTAAGTGAAAGCAAATATAAGAAAGGTGATGACAGAGTTGGCCGTTTATAACCATTCCATATAATGAACAACTGAAGTTACCACACTGAACATGATAAGATACGCATGTTATAGCCAATGCACGCAATAAATCTTATAAGCTGCCAATAGGATTACCCCCACAGTCCACGACCATGTATTTAGTGCCAACTGGAAATCTTCTTTCTGTGTCGTCGTTCGTGCTGTTGCTATTTAAAGCAGGCAAGCGTAAACAGTAGAGTGAGGCAGCTTCTGGTTCCAATGAGATTGCAAGATTCTCAGTATCTATACCAGCCTGGAAACAAAATGTACTCATTACACTGCTAAATTATATCGTGTACTTCAGGGTTTTTTTTAATTTGAAACTTCTTGATTGGCTTTTGATAACATGGATTCTGATAAAATTCCAAGCGTATGACCTGAATAGAAACCACTTGAACTTTGCGACAGGTACTCTGACTGCATAGAAAGTGTGTCTATCCCTTACTACGCTGAATTTTCAAATGGACTATTCAAAAATTCAAACCGTTCAAGCTTATGGTGAATATTTAAGGATTCTTTTGAAGAAAAGTGTAACATGACAAGCAGTACAGACCCTAATGAGAGTGCCCTCTTATTTGGGTCTACTCTGTTTGCAAAGGACATTAGTGATTTGTGTCCCGCACTGCAAGCGCGATAGTAGTATATATGAAGTAAAAGGTTAGGTTCGTTTTAAACCTTTTCCTGTTGAATAGTCATGTAAGAAATTATTACATCATGAATATTTATTAGCTTAATTTATATAATGGCATATGTACACAGGATTGTTTAGTATCGTAGAAACTTTAGAGACCGAACTATTTCGCTGTACAAAGGTCTACTCGTAGTTTGCTCTGGTGCAATTTTGACTACTTTCGATTTTATCAAACCTTTAACCTTTTACTCCATAAATATTCATATAAGAAATAATTGTATCATGAATAATAATTAGGTTACGTTTGATAATGGCACACGAACACAGAAAGTTTTGGTCATTGTAGAAACTGTACAATCTTGTCTATAGTATAACATAAGCACACAGAGCATACCCTGATTAGACGGTTCCTATAGGAGCCATCTGATCTGGATCTACTCTTTTTGCAAAGCCGTGAACAGGTGTATTTGTGGACATAAGGGTTAAGGCATTAGTGACCGAGTGTCAAACAGCTTCGAACCTGATGAGACGCAGAGTTATTTGGCGTCTCATCTGGGTTAAAGTTGTTTGACAATACGCGGCACAGATCGCAGGACATAGGTTAACCCTTTCCTCCATAAATACGCCTTTCTACGCCTCTGTAATAACTACTTCTTGAAACCATTGTGATAAATAGAGCATTTGCTCCTATAGGAGCAAATGCTCTATTTATCACAATGGTTTCAAGCAACAAATTTCTAAAATTTTACTTTTCTCTATTAACTGCTCCTTTTGGGTAGATTCGTTCAAAGAGGTTGGGTCTAAAAATAGCCTATGGAAGAAAGGGTTAAATGATCTACAAATCGCTGCAGCTTTCCTTTTATCTATCATGCACCGAAACATGTTATTGCTACTCTACACATTCCCTCCTACTGACGCCTCTGTAGAAGTCATTTTTGAAATCAATGTGATAAATTGGTTTCAAAACTAAACATTTCTAAACAAAATCCATTTTTTGACCAAATGCTCATTAGATGTATTCAAAAAATATGGGTCTAAAAAAACTAGGAGGGGATGCGTAAATGTGTGGTTTACAAAGCGGCTTGCTTTGATTTTATTTGGAGAAATTACTCGATGTTAAAAATCATATTCACCATGACGGCAGATTCTCGCATGAACTGTTTCGCGCCATCTGTCCATATGGCCGGAACTGTTAGCACCCATCTGATGTCTGCCATCTCTACTTTGGCCGCTCTAGTAAGTTGACAGTACATACATGTTAATAAAATAAATCTGTATTGACTTTGTCACCTCCTGCTCATATGTGCCGATATACATGTATATATATCCTTCATTACAAAAATCGTACTGTAATTGGGAAATTATTTCAGTAACTGTGTGCTAAAGACCGACGCGTCGTGGCTCCATGCACATGCGCAGTAAAACCGATCCAAACCGGACGATAGTCATACAAAAACCTCTTTGAGCTAGTTTTCTGCTTGAATTTTAACCTGCATTAACACATTCTCTCATATTGGCGCCAATTGAGCCTCTGTAAAAGTCCCTTTTTGAAACCATAAAAAAAGCATTTGTTCTATTTATCACGATGGTTTTTAAACTACACAATTATAAAACTAAAAAAAAATCCTTTCCTCTAGAAAATGCTCCTTTTCAATCTATTTCAAAGACGCTGGGCCTAAAAATAGCCTTTGGGGAATGGGATTAGCTGACTAGCATCTGTCTAAAAGACTTATTCTAAGATTCGGTTTAGAATTGGATTTACTGTACAACTACATATCTGGCGGAATCTGAGTGTATCATTTGCAGTAGACGTCTGTTTCAATGAAACGACAAGTCACTAGAGTAACATTTGTTTCACATTCACACGCAATTCGTGGGTTTAGGAATCAAAGATAAAACATTTCTTCTTGGCAGACGAAACTTCTCTTAGATATTGAATGCTACGGTTATGCACCGCTGGTTACATTTTACTTTACACACTTCATAGTTCACACTTAGAACGTCTAACTTCATGAATAAATGCTATTAAAATCTTATAGAATATGCATACTTCAAACTAAATAAGACTTGTCAGTCGTGAAGTGTGAAGTATGAAGTGCGAAATCTGAAGTCACCACGGGTTTTCGACATTTCACTATATACACTTCATACTTCAAACTTCAAATCAAAAAGTAGTAAAGTCAAGCAGGAAAAGCCACACACAAAACGCCACCATCACCAAAACACCTACAGAAAGCATAGCAATTTGCAAAGTACGGTGTTAAGGTGCAAAGAAACGCATTGGATGTAGAACAATTCCTGCAATAGGAAGAAAACAATATTGATTGAATGTACGGGGAGACGTTTCACGGCCGCCACACTGCACAAACAACACTATTGTGCTTATAAATGAAAAAGTAGTAAAGTCAAGCAGGAAAAGCCAAAGTTCATGAATGAATGCTATTAAAATCTTTTAGAACATGCACACTATAAACTATATAGGAATTGTTAACCGTGAAGTACGAAGTCTGACGAATTCTGAAGTGTGAAATCTGAAATCACTACCTGTCCTTCGTAGAATGTAGCAGGTGGGACCTTCTGCAGACAGTTTGCGTAGGTGCTGAACATTCTGCAAACGACAATTTGCTTAGTTTCTATCACAGTACTGGCGAATTCGTGATTACCATTGCACATATTTAGATCTAGATCAGATACTGGATAAATCTGTGTCTGATCAAGATCCTAATGTAGCATTATGTTTTCATTAAAAAAAAAGATTACTTCGAGTATTGCACCAGAAAAGTATGTATAACAGACGAAACTTAACAGTTTGCTCTCTGAGCAGTTGTCGTCTGTAAATATTGTCGCCTGTTTCATTTTTAAAAAACATACTTCTTCCATTTCCTTCAAAAAAGTCAATATCAGCCAGTGAAAGATGTTTGGATCTTGATAAGACGCTGGGTTGCTCGTCGTCTCATTAGGATCCAAACTGTCTTCCAATTTAATAATAAAGTCACCATTAGAGTTCAGGGCCCGGTTGCATGACACGCAGTTAAAGCTTAGCTGTCTGCTAAATGTCTAGCTACTTGCTATTCATTTTGGTTTAGTAGCCAGCTGAAATAACTGGGTTGCATGAGCACAACAATAGAAAGTTATCAACTAAAATAACCAGTCAACTTTAGAGGTACACCGAGCAACTTTAAATTTGCTAACTGCTGGCTAAAAACCATGGCTTCCAGCAACTATTCACTAGTTTCTCCACCGCATTTTTGTAACTGGGTTAATCCTTTGATCACGTTCACGACATTGAAATATATGAACGCTTCCGTTTTCGACGAAAGACGTCAAGACAATAGCGGACATGCAAAGGGATAACTTAACTTTTCCTTACGATAGGAAGGGACCCCTTCCCCTGAAATGCAGGTTCTGCTTGTCCTCCGATTTTATGCCACCGGAGCAATCCAAAATTGTGTTGGAGACACAATAAATATACACAAGTCCGCTGTCTCTAGACTTATTCATCGTGTATCAGCTGCATTATGTAGAAGTTTGGGGCGGTTTATCCACTTTCCTTGCAAACGAGACGCCAACCGACAGAGACGACTATTTTACAATATGTTTGGCTTCCCAAATGTAATCTGGTGCATTGACGGCTCCCAAGTTCTAAATCAGGCCCTACACAAACCGTGCATGAAATTGTCAACAGAAGGGGAGAGCGTAGCATCAACATCAAAGTGGTCTATAATGCCAATTTGAAATTGATAAACTGCGTTGTGAAATACCCAAGATCTGTCCACAATGCAAGAAAGCTACGAGAAGTTTTCAACAGAATTCCAAAATTCTTGAAATATTGATTTTAGGAGACAGCCCCTACTCATTGCGTGACTGGCTGATGACACACGTCTAAAGCCTCCATACTCATGGAGAAAGAAGATTCAACTAGAAAGTCCAATGGAATGACTCGCATGACAATTAAGTCACACACATGTACACATCATTATAAATGCATAAGCAAAATTTAAGATTCATTGGTTCACAGTTGTCCCTACCAACCCTTGTTGACTTCACATCCTCTCACTACCCTCAATCCATGTATAAAGTTTCACAGTTGTGCCTACATTACTTGAGAGGTTATGCTCCCGTCAAAAATTTGCTTCTGAAAAGTAACTATGGGGAACATGTTAAAGAAAGGCATAATCCTGTCAAATTAGTTATGACACTTAAAGAAGATTGTCTTAACACAGCACTCATAAGGTGTACCAAATTTGAAGACAATATCATAAATAGGTTTCAAGAAAATGGCATGTCCCAAAAATATGTCCCAATTAAGAGACAAAATATGAAGTTAAAAAGGGACATAATTCTGTCACATTTTGTGCAAGAGTTATGAAACATGGAGAAGACTGTCCCCACATAACACTTATAATATGTATTAAATTTGAAGGTAGTATCAAAAATAGTTTTCAGGAAAAAAGCAAATGACCCGGAAAAACGTGACGGACGGACAAGGCGATTCCTATATAGCCCCACCACAGGTGTTGGGGGGTAAACAAGGGTAACTGTTGAAAGGTGCATTGGGGTGTTCAAACGCCGCTTTCATTCTCTCCATACTGAGCCTAAATACTCCCCTCCCAGAGCATGTAGAATAATTACAGCCTGTTTGGTACTTCACAACCTGGTCGTGTAGTTCGGAACCCCTGAACCAGATGCTGGCGAACATGATAACGGTGATAAGAATGATTGCTGCAGCCTGGCCCCAACACAAACAAGACCTTGTCGCATGATTCATTTGATTTGGTCATAAAATCAAGAAACACAAATTTAATATTTGCCATGAGCTCCAAGTCCGGTATTTCATCAGGTTTACATTCCCCGTAGGTGGCTTCCTTCTAGCTCTCAGCTGAGTCTTGGCATCAGATGACAATATGAACCATTCTTCTTTTACTAAAGAGACTGTATTTACAGCTCCAGTGACTGCTGTGCAAGCAGCTTGCTTCTCCTTGTTGGAAAGAGAAGTTTTGAACTTTCTCTGGGGAATGTTTTTGTGTTCTTTGTAATGCTCAGGTACAGCCAGTGTCACCGGGCGAGAAAAGTTCTTCTTGCGGTTTCTTGTCAGACGCCATTTTGAGCCTGTTATTGCGAAATACATGCCGCTAACTGTAAGCTGATAGGTAAGTAACTACAAGTTAAATTCAGCCCGTGCAACCGAGATAACATCAAAGTTTGGCTGATAGTTAAGTAGCTGCCAGCTAGACTTTAGCGGTCAGTTAAACTAGCAATTTTAACTATGTGTCATGCAACCGGGCCCTGAAGGTTAAATTATCAGTAATAATGTAACACTTTTACCGTTTTTCCAGGGCTGCCAGAAAGTGGTCCTTCAAACTGGCAATACACATACTGAACGCCCGCATCATGTTGATATTTCTACCCTTGGCAAGCTTCAACTTCAGATCTCTGCTCAAGCCCTGGGATAGAAACATTGGAGTCAGGACTGTTCTTACGTACAGTAAAACATAGTCAATTCAATCAATTAACCTTCAGCCCACTGCGGACAGATGGGTGATTACCTATGCAAACAGTTCGGGTCAGATGAGACGCCTAGTAAGTCGGTGTCTCATCAGGATCCAAACTGTTTAGACACGCTGATTATAACTTAACCCTTTCCCTTATGTAAGCGCATTTTGACGCATCTGCAAACAGAGTAGACCCATTTCAGACGGCCCCTGTAAGAGCCGTCTGATCAGGGTCTGCTCTGTTTACTTATGGTGTAATATAAATATGAGTGTACAGCTTCTTCCTGAGCCATGTGTTCATAAGCCATTATAAAAAAATAATCTTATTAATATGTATGACGTCATTATTTCCTCTATGAATATTCATCAGGGAACAGGTTAAATTATGAAAAAGTAGGTGATGGAAAACGTGTAAAAATAAGTCTGCTCAGCAGGCTAAAGGTTAAGTATATTATCGGTCTTTAACCGTTATTGAGCAGAAAATAAATATGTCTGCCAAAAACCAAATCTGTTCCATTTTTTAATGACTTTCGATTCTTACAAGCGTTTGTGAAACTGTTAACCGATTGTCAAATATCTTGGACCCTGATGAGATGCCGAGTTATTCGGCGTCTTATCTGGATCCAAGCTGTTTGCAAACCAGAATCGGGTCTGCAAGGTACGTGGTAGAGTAATGCAGATAAAAGCAACGCAGAAAGCTCCTATACCTGCTTCTAAAACTCCCATGTTCAAAAAATGAATGACCGATTAGGACAGATTCTGCTGTATAATTGAAATGCAGCAGACGACACTGATAAGAAAGTCAACCTTTATCATCAACGTGTACAAGTTAAGTATACAGTAGAAACTGTCTTAAGTGGCCATCAAAAACAGGTCTAATAATCGGTATGTAAGGCAGGTGATAGCTTAATGCAGGTCAAAAGTAATTCGGAAAGCTCCGAAAGCTCCTATAGGAGCTTTTTTCTTTACATATGCCATGCATTAAGTAAACCACCTGCTTTTAAGACTCCTGTGTTCAATTAATGAATGGCCGCTTAAGAGAGATTCTATTGTATATACATTATATTCTTTCGCTGCCATGCATTGAACTCTGCAAGATACAATAAACTGTGTTTGAAAATTCAGAATCGAACCTACGGCAATTTATAATGAGATATGCAAAGTTTATGAACATAATTAAGATTCCTACAGACTAGTTCGAAATTGGATAACGAAGTTTAAAAGTGGTGTGGTCTCAATATAATGAACCCTAAATCGGATGCAAGATACACCTCCTGCGATATTGCTCGTATGACAGGCATCTCGGAAGGGTCTGCTCGTACTATTCCTTAAAAGAAACTTGGATTGAGGCGTAAAGTAGCTCGATGGATACCTCATTGCTTACACCTGCTGTTGTGAAGTACATGAATTATTTCTGAAAGTAGGAGATCCTTCGAAAGCAAAAGCAGCAAAAATAGCAGAATCGGTTCAAAGCATCCATATTAGATTAATGGCGGCAATAGCGGTTATACATGTATTTGACTGTGTATACTGAGGTGCAGTAAAACCTCTCTATAGCGACCACTAAACTACATCAAGTATTTTGTGTTAAAGGCAGGTGGCTGTTTAAAGCAAGGTGAAAGTAAAACAGAACGCTCCTATACTAGCGTTCTGTTTTACTTTCACCTTGCTTTAAGCAACCACATGCCCTTACAATACCAACTAATTAACACAATTTAGTGGCCGTTATAGAGAGGTTTTACTGTATACGGTCCTTATACAGAGAAGAGTGTTAAATAGAAACAGTTGATCAAATCGGAAGTTGTCAAAATTGAACCAGATCCAAATTGGACCAGACGTATTTTTTTTAACATTGTGGGAAGGGTGAGATAATATGACTCACTTATATATGTTAGTCAATCTGTGAAATCAGTCATTTCATGAAATGACTAAACATTTCAGTCATTTCGCGAAATGACTGTTTCACTAAGCCATTTCATGAAATGCCTAAATTTCCCAGTCATTTGATGAAATGTCTAAACTTGAGAGGCCATTATTACACAGATTGACTAAAGACCATTAATGGGAATCAGGCAATGTGTGAAATGACTTGTATTTAATTAATTAAACAGCAATTGTTCACTCACATCATTATTTATGCATATTTTTCATTTAATACTTAATAACTAGCACTTATTTCAGAAACATTACACAGCTGTTTTAATGATTTATGAAACTTTATTGTAATAACTTTAGTTTACATACAGTTTTACAAAAGTGATGTTTGTAGTTTTTAAGATACTGTTATCAACATAAATAGATTTATTGGTTTATTTGATTTCACCAATTTCACTTACATTTATCAAGTGATAAAAACATATACTTGTAACTGACTGGATAATAACTTAATTGATTTGTTTGTTTTACCTGACCTTTTCAGTTACATTAACTAGGCGATAACAAGAGATACTAGACAGCAGTGATTGGATTATCATTGAAAGTTCAAAGGGCTAATTATTGAATTCTGCAAACACCCGTAATATAAAAATATATGCCTGAAATGCGAAAATGGCATTTTTTCATGTGATTTGCAATCAACAACATGACACAGATGAACATTGAAATGATTGTGAATAAACAATGAAATAGTTCAACCAACTTTAAGCGGTTACCTGTATTCAACCATAAAAACAGACTATGGAGTAATGGGTTAAGAAGAATGTAATATAATTATAAATACATTATGAATAAACAATGCAATATTTCCAATAGCCTAGTAGTAGCAAAATGCACATCAAGGCATTCCGTTTTACTTTCAACCAGCTATAAGTGGTAACGTGCTCAACCAAAGAAACAGGCCATGGAGTAATGGGTTTAGTATGAAATCATATAAACAATGAAATATTTCAAATAGCCTAGTATTTGGTAGCTTAAAACAGGTTTAAAGTTAAGCACAATACACATCAATGCAATCCGTTTTACTTTTAACCAGCTTTAACCCTTTTCTTGTTCTAGGTTTATTCCATATTTAAAAAAAATTATAATCATTGTTGAGACTAACCAAACAGGTCTATCAAAATGTCATGAGCAAACAGAGCAGACCCTGATCAGACGGCTCCTATAGGAGCCATCTGTTCTAGGTCTACGTTGTTTACAAATGCGTGAAAACACGTTTATATGAAGGAAAGGGTTAAGTGGTAACCTGTGTGTAAACAGAGACACAGGACTTAGAGTAATAGGTTAAGTATAATGTAATAAAATTATGAATACATTATCAATAAACAATAAGAAATTTCCTATATTCAATCATTACAATGTAATACATAAAGCTAAAGTCGATTTAGTCATTTCGTGAACTGACTGGAGGTGTTTTTCAGTCATTTCATGAACTGACTGAATATTTTAGGCATTTCGTGAAATGATTAAGTGAAACAGTCATTTCATGAAAGGACTGAAATTTTCAGTCATTTAATGAAATGACTGATTACACAGATTGACTGTAACGTATATGCCCATTCAGTCTCTTCGTGTTTGTATTTTTGTGCTTCTATATGATATCTGTCCGCGAACATCCACTGGCAGATTGTTTTATTTTCTAAGTAGTAGTATTTACTGAAACTACTACATATGTAGATGTTGACCATTGGACGCTGTTGTCAGACCGGCGGGTGTTTGCGAATATATAACCGGGGATGAAACGTGGTTCCATTTTTTGAACCACAGAGAAAAATAGATAATAAAATATTAGCTACCAAACATGGTCGTAGACCTGTTATTGCTAAAAGAAAGACGAGCGTCAAGAAAGTAATGCTGGCTGTATGTTTCGTTTTCGATATCAGCGGACTAGCAATCCAAGTTACAGTATCTAGGGGTGGCACAATCACGGGACTATTTTACAAACGTAAAGTACTAGGAAAGTTGCGTAAATATTTTGCTAAACGTCGCCTAAGGACCGGACTCAGAGGTGTTCGCATCCTTCATGACAATGCATAAGCACATTCTTTTAAGGTCGTAACCGAAGTTCTAGAAAAGGAAAATTGAAAAGGTGGCTCTCTGGTAGAAAATATGATAGTCGAAATAGGCTGGGTCCTAGTAGTGGTTACCGTAGCATCCCCCCCTAGACTTTTTTTCATGGGTACCAAATTGTTCGTTGGGGTCCTCAGAACACATTTTGAGCATGCCCCCCAAAATAAGTTTGTCCCAGCTATGTTTTATTTAACGGTTTCCATGGTAACCCGAGGTAATTTTCGAAACTACCTTGGTTCAGAAAATGCGTAATAACTTTGCTTTTAGAAGCAATAGAAGGACAAAACAAGTACCAAAGTAAAGCAGAGACATATAGCTTGAATATGATATATTATTTAATTAATATTCATAAATGCATTCTTATGAATATTAACGAGGAAGTAAAAAAAATGCGTTTTTTAGAAAAAAGGAGTTTGTTGTTTAGTCTGAGAGGCTTATTAATGCACATAAATTATTGAATTTCGGTTTAAGTTGTTTGTTGGGGTCCTAAGAATACATTTTGAGTATTTCCCCAAATAATATTGTCCCATATATTGTTTTATTTAACGGTTTCCATGGTAACCCGAGGTAAATTTCGAAACATCCTTGGTTCAGAAAATGCGTAATAACTTTGCTTTTAGAGGCAATAGAAGGACAAAACAAAAACCAAAGTAAAGCAGAGACATATACCTTGATTATGATATATAATTTTAATAATATTCATATATGATTGCTTATGAATATTAATGAGGAAGTATAAAAAAAATCCGCCTTTTTAGAAAAAGGAGTTTGTTGTTTAGTCTTAGAGGCCTATTGATGCACAAAAACTATTGAATTCAGGTTTAAATTGTTTGTTGGGGTCCGCAGAACACAATTTGAGCATCCCCCCAAAAAACTTGTGTCCCAGCTATGCTTTTTTAACGGTTTCCATGGTAACCCGAGGTAAATTTCGAAACACCCGTGGTTAAAAAAATGCATCATAACTTTGCTTTTAGAGGCAAAAGAAGGACAAAACAAGAACTTAAATAAAGCAAAGACTTATTGAATATGATATGTAATTTAACTAATTTTCATAAATGTATTCTTATGAATATTAATGAGGAAGTAAAACAATCCGATTTTTGTTTAGAAATAAAGGAGTTTATTGTTTAGTCTGAGAGGCCTGTTAATAAACAAGAGTTATTGACTTCATGTTTGAATGTTTTCATGTGATCATACAAGGAAAATAAACTACATGTATATTTGTTTCAGGTAATATTTCTATAAAGCATGCATATTTCAGCTATTTTGCATATAATGTGCGCAAAGGAATAAGCACTTTTCTCTGAGCATTGTATTTAGTATTATTTTGAGTATAATATCTTTTCTGTGATTTATTTTACGTAAAATACCAAAAACAAATTGTACCAAAACAGACGAGAGCAGAGGATCATTACTTTGTGTATATAATTGATTTGTTCATGTCTTTAGAATATAAATGCCATATTTATGAATATTAATGAGATGTAAAAATAAACACACTTAAATCAGCTGTTCTTATCTGTTATTTAATTAAAATCTAAAAATTTAAAGTTATTTAGTAGACTCCCATCTCTCTGGAGAGAGGAGGCTGTCGACCAAGAGGGACGCGATAGCCCTCCTCTACAATAGAGAGGGTCAAAGGGTCCTGAGTGATAGTGCGCAACATTGATGAAGGGTCGGATCGGAAGGGGCAGAAAGCGCGTGCCCCTAGGGTTGGGGCCTAGAAGGCCCAGAACCCCTAGGGCGGGAAGGGAAGGAACCCTGAGATGCCAGTCCTGAGTTAGGGGAAAAGGGAAGGGTCATAACCGGCTCTTGGCCGGCCCCGCTGAGAGGCAGAATAGGGTCTGGTTGTCTTATCTTTCTTGGGAGGTCCCGTAAGAGGCTTACATTCAACCTTAAGATTTTTAAAAACAAAACACAGACCCGAAGCGGTAGGGTTCCTGGTAGAAGCCCTGTCAGCTCTTTCTCCTTAACGTTGTCACCGAAAAGTAGTTCGGAGGCAAGGAGATACGCCCATAGCTCATCCTTCGACTTGTCCTGCAGACTAGAGGAAGGTGTCACGGCGACCGCGGAGCATATTCGCTGTCGATGTGAGCCATTGACCCAAGGCCAGTTGGGTTGAACGGCCCAGATGGTATGAACGGCACTTAGTAACTTCGGATTAAAGCTCCACAGAGAAGGCCGCAGATAGGAGGTCAATGTTTGAAGCGAACCCCATCTGTTGGATGCAACTCCCGATGCTAAAGAAGTAAATGAGAGAGAGAGAGAGAGAGAGAGAGAGAGAGAGAGAGAGAGAGTGGCGAGGAAAGGGGAATGGGGATCACTGAGGCACTGAGGGGGAGTCCCATTACCTTGCTGGTCAGGTCGCCAGTAAGGTGAAGCTTGCGATGTCTTCGCATAGAAGAGTAATGGTAAAACCTCGATCTGCGCCTGCAATGAGAGCGGTGCGAGTGCCGGTGCCCATTAGAAGAATAAGAAGGTTTTTTACGCCTCCTACGGGGTGGGGTGGGATGGGGGCTGGGGAGTACGAAGTGTACTCAGAAGATGAAGAGTAATTGCAGGGTCTAGACGACCAAGAACTTCTAGACTTAGCCAGAGCAGCTTCCTGTTGACTTTCACCACTGTAATGCGGTGTAGAGACAGAATGCCCAGTAGAAAAGATTGGACTGGTAGATGTACCGGTCCACTTTGGTATCCCGGTCCAAAGGACCGGACCGGGACACCGGAGGCCCGTTGGAGAGCAAACTTAGGACACCGGGCCAAAGAATACACATAGACATCTTTGGGCCGGGTCTCGGTAGACCGGTCTGCCGGTGACGTCATGAAACGGAAGCACTAACACCAGGACACCGGGAACAGGTGACGGACAACTGGGCCTAGATTCAGCGGGACCAGGCAAAACTCTCCACACAACAAGCGGACCGGGAGACCTGGTAACAATAGTACCTGAGACCAAAACAAAGGGCACCATTCAAGTGGTAAACGGGGAACCCGCACCCGGACCAGCAGTTGTGTGCCGAGCTGCAACTAACAACTGGGGAATCGACTGCACCACAGGGGCTGTTGACGAAATATATTTTAAAGAAAAAGCAGGCTTCTTCTGAGCTTTAGAAGACAGTGATTTGTCTGTTGCTAGGGAGTCGCTGACCAAAGAGAAGAATACTTCTCCCGTCCGGCAGCAAGTTCCCACGTCTCCCATGTCCAGAGGGATGAAACTAGACAGGGAGCTGAAGCGGAACATCCGCAGCAGGCCAGACACACTTAATGAGTTGTCCAGCCTGCCGCGAAATGCCCGCAAGAAGCCTTGCGTTGCTCTGGCATGCTGTGGTAAATAATCAAGCAAATGCATAAGACATCGCGAGTAAGTTCGAAGTCACGCAATGTTAATATGAGTAAACATAAGATGATGATTGCAGCCGAGATGCTATATATTTTCCATTGTATTGCAAAACATTCATAAAAGTAATATTCCTCATAAAACATGCATGAGGCTCAATTCCTCCGCTGTATTTTCTTACAAGAAAGGTGTTGTTCACATGCATGTATATTGCAATATAATAGAAAAACTTACTTTCCTACAACAGTTTACATTCTTTATTAATATCCATGATTTTGAAAATAATATTCATTATCTACATATTTATATACATGAACATCAATATCTCTGTTTCAGTCAGTATCAAGCTCTGTACTGGTTAACTAAAATAATCTCAGATAAAAAGAACAGCTCATTCAAGTGTGTTTATTTTACATCTCATTCATATTCATAAATATGCATTAATATTCATGAACCCAAAGTAATGGCCATCTGCTCTTGTCAATCTGTGTTCAATATCTGGTGTTTTACGTAAAATAAATAATAGAAAAGATAGTACACTCGAAACAATGCTACATATAGTGCTTATGTTAAATTGCTTATTCATATACGCACGTTATATGCAAATTAGCTTAAATATACATGTTTTTAGAAATATTACATGAACCAAAGATGTTTTTTTTCTTTGTATGATGATATTTAAACATTTAAACCTGCATTCAATAACTCTGTATATTATTAGGTCTCTCAAATTAAAAACAAACTCGTTTTACTAAAAACGCATCTTTTACTTCCTCATTAATATTCATAAGAATGCATAATGAGTATTAATAGAATTACATATCGTAATCAAGCTATATGTCTCTGCTTTACTTTGGTTCTTGTTTTGTCCTTCTATTGCCTCTAAAAGCAAAGTTATGACGCATTTTCTTAATCAAGATAGTTTCAAAATTTACCTCGGGTTACCATGGAAACCGTTTAATAAAACATAGCTGGGTCACAATTATTTTGGGGGAATGCTCAAAAAGTGTTCTGAGGACCCAACGAACAATTTAAACCTGAATTCAATAATGTATGTGCATTAGTAGGCCTCTAAGACTAAACAACAAGCTCCTTTTTCTAAAAAAGCGGATTTTTTTACTTCCTCATTAATATTCATAAGAATGCATTTATGAATATTAATAAAATCATATATCATATTCCAGCTATATGTCTCTGCTTTACTTTGGTACTTGTTTTGTCCTTCTATTGCCTCTAAAAGCAAAGTTAATACGCATTTTCTGAATCAATGCTGTTTCGAAATTTACCTCGGGTTACCATGGAAACCGTTTAATAAAACATAGATGGGACAAAATTATTTGGGGAAATACTCAAAATGTATTTTGAGGACCCCAACGAACAATTTAAACCTAAATTCAATCATTTCTGTGCATTAATAAGCCTCTCAGACTAAACAACAAACTCCTTTTTTCTAAAAAAAACGCAGTTTTTACTTCCTCATTAATATTCATAAGAATGCATTATGAATATTAATTAAATCATATATCATATTCAAGCTATATGTCTCTGCTTTACTTTGGTACTTGTTTTGTCCTTCTATTGCTTCTAAAAGCAAAGTTATGACGCATTTTCTGAACCAAGGTAGTTTCGAAAATTACCTCGGGTTACCATGGAAACCGTTAAATAAAACATAGCTGGGACAAACTTATTTTTGGGGGCATGCTCAAAATGTGTTCTGAGGACCACAACGAACAATTTGGTACCCATGAAAAAAGTATAGGGGGATGCTACGGTACCACTACTAGGACCCAGCCTAAAATGAAGTGTGTTCAGCTGTGCATCAGTGTTTATTAGGCGCCCCAAGAAGGACTATGAACAAGAAATATCTTTTAAAAAGATATTCAGCGGCATTCAAATATTGACATTATGTACAAAACAATATTGATATTAAATATCTGCCAACTTAATTTCAAAGTTTGGAGATTCTGTTAGTACAGGGAACTAGATATATGAAGGGTTGCTTGTTATTATACTAGCAGAGAAGCATGCAATGGAAATGACTTGGAGTAGAATAAGCAATTATGGAAAAAAATCAAGTTACTTTTATAGGAAATCACTATTAAAATGTACAATGTCAAAGTATTCTGAAGTTAGTTCTTCATTTCACCTATTATTAAAATTTACTTGAAAGCATGTATATTTATATTGATATGAAGATAACTAATTGAATACACTTTAAATAAAGCATACAGAATTTAGTTTTTTGTTTGTGCAGAGTCTGTAATTACTTAAAGAACGGTATTTATCTATAGCCTGGATCAACGCATTAATCGACGTGTGTGCATCATCATTAGTGACACCATTAACTGAATATACATGTATTTTTAAAACAATATAAAGTTAGCAATCTCAACCTACTACTCGATCCAAAGCCCCGGGTGATAGAGCCTAGATTTCAGATTTTATTTTTACACTCATCACATGTATAAATATGTGATATGAGGTACAAGTGATAAAGTATTTACATTAACACTATTTATACCCAGGCCGTAACAATAGCCTTCAGTAAGTAGCTTTATATCACAGAGAGCGAACAACCAGAGCCTTAATTGGTGCTGTGGTCGGGGATAGTAATGAATACTATTAATGCTACTACTCTAATATACTAAACAACATTTCTTCTTTATTTCCTATAGCATTGCCTGTGAATTATGGTGGTTTCGGCAAACTACCTGTTCGTCAAAGTGGATGTGATCAAATGTGGTATTAAATTGATAGCAAAATGATAATAAACGTTTAAAAGTTTAATAGTGGTTTTGGCAAACTGGCAATAATGCTCAGCAATCATTACCATGAGGTGATAAGTACGATAATGGGTTAGGAACTGATATAAAGTATGACACACCAAAAATTGAATAGTCAAAATTGATCCACACCTTTTGAGGAGAATAGATCTATATAGTTTTATTCAGTAATATTGTTTATGTATTATATACTCTAGTTTTGATATTGACCAAAGTAATAAATAATTGATATTGTTTTACTGGTCATGGTAATAAACAACTATGTGACTACAGTATTGTACATGTATTTGAATCCACCAAAAGTTGAACTAAACAACATTTTGACTGAAAACAAAAAGCATAAAGTGAGTGGCAAACAGTTTGGACCAAGACCAAAATCAAAACTGAATGGGCTAGTAAATCATTAGTAATGTGTTATGTGGCCTGGGGCTGTTTTAATGACTAAACAATGTGACTATTGTATTTGAAAGCACCTCTTTATCACTCCTTGTACCCAAGGTTGAGTAAGTGTGAATATGTTACCTGCTTAGCTAATATCCTGATCTGTATAAACCAAAAAAATTGGACCACATATCAATATTTAACATATAGACAGTTATTTAATGATTTTTATTATTCAATTTTTGCTTTTTAATACAAATTTTCAATTTTTGCCGAAACGTCCTAGGCCGAATAAATAGATGGCCAAAACGTCCTGGGCCGAAACATCCGGGGCGAAACTTCCTAGGCCGAAACGTCCTACATTCAGTTTGGCCATGTGTAGAGGCATTATAAAAAGGCTGTATGCCAGTCAAGGGATTAACTAATGAAAATACGGTTTACTACAAAATACTTGTAGGTCATATGCAAATTACAATGCAACATAGTTTCTGATTGGTGGAAAACTAGAACAAAAGTGTAAATAGACAGCTAGCCGCTGAAAAAGCATTTCGGAACTGGTTGCCAAAATTAAAGTTATGTATATATCACAATGGAGACAACTTTGAAGGAAATAAAATGAAATAAACTGAATATTACTATCTTTATGCTTTGTATTGGCTCTAGGACAATACATATTGCGCACCCCTTCGTTATCATATATTCGCCATTGACAACGAAATAGTTGATTAACCCTTTCCCTTATGCAAGCGCATTTTGACGTATCTGCAAACGGAGTAGACCCAGATCAGACGACTCCTATAAGAGCCGTCTGATCAGGGTCTGCTCTGTTTGCTTATGGTGTAATATAGATCTGATTCTACAGCTTCTGTCTGAGGCAAAATGTCCTGTGTTCATATGCCATTATAAAAAATAATCTTATTAATATTCATGACGCCATTATTTCTTACATGAATATATAACAGGGAATGGGTCAATGTAAGGTACTGTAAATCTGTAGCTTGCTACAAACGAATGTCGTCCTAAAAGTGGCGCTGTGGTATCCGCGGTCTAATCCCGATCATTAGTGTTTGCATAGAGAATCCCGGACTTGCCTAGTAATTGCAAAGACAACTGTTGCCACTACTATATCTGTACATTTTATTAAAATCAGTCGAATATTGCTATACAAGGCCAAAATATTATCCCCAAAATTGCAATACAAGTCCTGAATATTATCCAGAATATTACTATACAATCCCCGAATATTATCCTGAATATTACTGTACAATTCCCGAATATTATCCAGAATATTACTATACAATCTCCGAATATTATCCAGAATATTACTATACAAGTACCGCATATTATCCCAAATAGTACTGTACAATTCCCGAATATTGAATAGTATCTCGAATATTACTATACAAATCCAGAATATCACTTTTTTAAGCTAGATTTAATTTAGCTCATTTTAACCTATGTTTCTTAAGGAATTCGCCCAGTATGTGTTTTGCAAACACTGCAGGCCCTGGTATGCACATTTTGCCTTCACACACATATATATAAAGAGACAGTATAAGCGAATGGGTAAAATGTGAAAATACAAAACAATCCTCAGATATACAGTATACCCTCCCTTAAGCGACCACTGAGTACTTGGACACAGTTGACCATAAAGCAGACCGACAGTCACACAGAAAACGAACATGGGGGTCCTGCATTAAGTCATCACCTGCCTTATAAATTTCTCCCTTTACTCCATAAATACGCCTTTTCTACATCTTTGCACACAGGGTAGACCCAGATCAGACGGCTATAGGAACCGTCTGATCAGTATCTGCTCTGTTTACTTATGATATGACATAGATATGATTATACAGTTTCTGTCATGGTCAAATATACGTGTGTCCATGTGCTATTATAAAAAATAACATTCATGATGACATTTTTTCTTATATGAATATTTATTGAATTGAGGGCTAAAGAGGGGTATCTTGTAACCTAGTATTATAATTGAAATAGTTAAGCGTTCTGTTTGGTGATTACCGTTGCTACTGTTTGTTTATACAGGTCCATTTTAAAACGTCTGGCGAGAAAATAGTCCTCGTGTTCGTCGTCTTCGACAAGGCTGGTATATTTGTCCTCTGCCTCGTACCCAAATCCTTCCGCCGTGAATTCCCTACTGTCTTTGTGCCATTTTAGCAGAAGAACGGTGGGCGTTTTCAGCGAAATAAGTTGATTTGAACCGGCCATCCACTGATTACAGGAGATTTTCCCTGGGTCTTTCATGAACTCATGTTTGAAGGAGAAAGCGTATCCGGAGTAGGTCGTCCCGAAATCTATGGCCACTACCAAGAACCATTTATGTCGTGGTGTTGCCATTGAGCTGTACAAATGGTAATATGGTAATATTTGAGGATGATTTCTAAACGCAATGATCCATGTCATACAGGAAAACCTCTCTACAACGAGCTTTCAATGTTTAACCCTTTCCCTTTTCTACATTTAGTTCAATTTTCAATACATACTGAATATTCATGTACAAATTAATTATAATGAAATAGAGAACATGGAACATGGTAGCCATTTCAGAAACTAACAACAGGAGCTGTCTGATGTTGGTCTTCTCTGTTTGCAAAAGCGGGAAAATGCGTTTATATGAAGGAAAGGGGGGATAATACATGTTTTTGTTCAGTGCGGCAGGAAAACAAGGAGCTGTCATTACTTTACATATTCGATAATCGGCAAGCAATTTTTCAAAAATTCTGAAGACAGGAGATCTTTTGAAAGTAAAAATGGCAATGCGAAAAGGGAAGTTTACAGACTCAGTTTTATTGAGTCTGTTCATGAGCAATTATTAAAAGTGTAACACTACTCACGACCCCTAACACCGGGCGTAAGCGGTATTCCATTTCCATATCTACAAACATTGCTCATCCCGAAGAACCAGAAAATATAACAACACTGATAATGATGTACGGGGCGGTGTTTCACGACCGACACACTAGCACTCAACCCTTCGCTTGCTATTCACGTCAATATACCTACCTGTAAATAGTGAAGACCCAGATGAGACAGCTCCTGCAGGAGCTGTCTCATCAGGGTCTCCACTATTTACAAGTTGATTGTGCAGCCAGTGCACTCCACAGCAGTGATTGCACAGCGAAATACTTGTACACAGTGAAGATATATGTAATTATACAACAGGGCATGGGTAAAGAAGGAGAAATGTATTTTAAAATTCAGCAAGAGAAGGGTTAATACCTGCTTTTGTGTAGTACATGAATTCTGAAAGTAGGAGATCTTTCGAAAGCAAAAGCAGCAAATGGTAGCCTCGGTTCAAGACACCCATATTAGATTAGTTGTCGCAATAGCGGTTATATACGACTGTGTATACTGAAGTATGCGGTCCTCGTACATATACGACTGTGTATACTGAGGTATGCGGTCCTTATACATATTCGACTGTGTATACTGAGGTATGCGGTCCTTATACATATTCGACTGTGTATACTGAGGTATGCGGTCCTTATACATAGACAAGTGTTAAATAGAAACAGCTACAAATAAACATACAATACAGCAACCACGCCTGGTCAGTGGTAATACGTAACTCATGTGTAACAATGCAGACTTAAAGCAGAGAACCATATAAGATGCGTAAATTAAAGCATTTTCAATGATAACTCCTTTATTTCTCCATTAAGCCCTATAATGTGACCATTCTTTAGAATCGTCTCTTCAAGACGATTCTACAGAATGGTCACAGTATAGGGTTTGGTGGAATGAATGAATGAAAGACTTTATTTAACGAGGGTAGCTCAATTAGTCTAATGACTAATCTACCTTGAGGCCCTCAAACAAAAGCAGTTCATACAAAATACAAAACAGTAAAACACAGATATATAATTATATACATATACGCACAAGAAATCAATGTTCAGAAATGAACACATTGCTCGCTAAGTAATGTTGCGTCTGTATAATTAAAAAGTGCCGTCTGCTTCAATTTGTAGATATATTGTTCAAGGACACGCCTTATCAAACGTCGAGTAACTTGGCGTCTAATCTGGATCCAATATGTTATCATAGGTTTGATTTTCCACTAGCATCCAAACAGTTAATATAACGTTGGATCTAACTTAACTGTTGCTAAAATGAAAAACATAAATGCAATTTGACCCCGATTCAGATGGATGAATGCACGCGCTATTAAAACCACATATTTGTGACGTCATTTACCCACGATGTCAATACTATAATACGAGAAAATATTTTGCTCAGTTTTAGTTAAAATAAAGTGTCATCTGCTTCAAAATTAGAAAAATGCAGTTAGAGTGTAAACTAATTGAAACTGATGAGACATTGAATTATTCAACGTCTCATCTGGATCCAAACTATATGCACAAGGTTTATGACGAATTGAATGAATGAATGAAAGGCTAGAGAGTAACCCAATTAATCTAAATTAATGAATGAATGCTAAAATACTTTATTTAATGAGGGTAGCTCGATAAGCCTAATGGTTAAATGTACCCCGAGGCTTTGTAATCAGTACATTTCATACATCTATATGCAAAATAACAATCATAGAACATAATAAACAATGTGTCCAATGATGATACTATGCTAAACCATTTCAATAACGCAAATTGAAATTAGCATACTTATACAAACTACATAGACAAAGTTTCAAATAGAACTGAAACAAGCAAGAAACTTCTATGGGAAGTTTCCTACATGGATCCGTTCCGTTTGCGCCATATGTCAATGAATGAATGAAACACTATTTTACGAGGGTAGCTCGGTTAGTCAAAAGACTAATTTACCCCCGCGGCCCTCAGAAAAGACATTTCATACACTATTACAACTCTAAACAAACAGCATATTAAAATGCATATTAAATAATACTAACAGTGTATTAGTTATATGTGTACAGTACCCTTTTCTAACATATATTTTTACACAAAATGAGAAGTCCCTAATCAGAATCTCCTGCATGAAGTGTCTGATATGGGTTTGCTCTGTTTGTTAATAATAGAAGAAAAAAAAGGTTTTTTTTTCTGAAGAAAGGCAACTAGTTTTCAGGAATATTAAAACTACAATTTCAAATATCGGTAATACTGATATTTCCATGAATAATTAGTGTAATAAGAAGAGCAATGAGCACATATAATACAAATAAGAATCTGGAACAGTTTTAACAACAACACGAATGACAAAAGCATATTTCGGTGTTCTTACCCTTCCTTCTGTCTTAATATACAAACAGTGTAGATCCAGATCTTACAACTTTAAAAAAGCTGTAAAAATGGATAACACACCCGTTGATATGATGGAGTGTACAATATTATAGAGACAATACGGTAATTCATTATTTCGTATCTACTTGAACAAATAAAACGGTTAAATACACAGCGGAATAGGTAAGAAACCGAAAGCCACATGTATATCAACAGACACATTGAAAAATTATTTTATTAGAATTCATATCAAAACTTTCAAACAGAGTTTATCCAGATTAAACTTTCGAAAGGGAACTTTCAACTTGGATCTGCTCTATTTTTGGGAGTTAGAACTCACTTTTGTTATGTTCAAATATATTACATACTCATAGTTGCCATTGAATAAACAAAATAGGTATATGGGAGCTCTAAGATCGTAATATATACTGTTTTGAATTATGTAGACATAATCACATTAATTAATGGCGAACTTTAATATTTAATACTGGTAATACGATAACCATTATACTGCATTTTACATGTGTATTTCTATCAACCTATAGCTGACGCCTTTGTCAATATCAAATCCATCAATAGTCTGTAAATGAATTTAAAGTGCACACAGATACGGCCAAATAACCAAAATAGTAATATATCTTAAGTGTAAGATATATAATATTCACGAGTAAAGTACATGTTATCTTATCGTTGAGATCTTAACCACCGAATAAAGTTAACAGTAAAACTATCAATAGTTTTCATGGTTCTTATTGTTTCTGGTATTTTATTCCATATTGAAGGTCCTGAGTATGATATACTTTGTTTAAAAAGTTCTAATTTTGGGCGATGTATTTTATAATTTATTGAACTTGATGATCGTAAACTGTTGTAAACTTTCGTTTCGTTTTCGAACATATTGTTAATATAAGTCGGAACTAATCCTTTAGATACCTTATACATAAACTTGGCCTTCTGCAAAATAACCTTGTCAGAAAAAGTCAGACAGCTCATTTTCTCTAATGACTGAGACACAGATACGTAATCTGTACCGAATATAATTTTGCAGGCTCTTGTTTGTAATGAAAATAATCTATTGGCACTGTTTGTATTTGAACTTCCCCAAACAATATTGCAAAACTCTAAATGAGGTTGAATATAGGCATTATAAAATATTATTCTAGAATGAAGTGGAATATACCATTTGATTCTAGATAATAACCATATATTAGTTGAAAGCTTTCTTCTTACTTTATTGATATGGTCATCCCATTTAAGATTTTCATTGAAATTTACTCCCAATAACTTTTCTCCCTTGGATAATTTAAGAACAACATTTTTGAAAGTCAAAGACAGAGAACTATTTGTAAGCCGTGCCCTTTTATGAGGAGTCGTAATCAATAGTACTTTGGTTTTATCAGTATTGAGAATCATTCCATTTGAGTTACACCATGTTTCAAGATTGTTTAAACAGGTTTGAAGGTTTCTTTCTACAGTTTCCAACGAGTAATGGATATCATGTATAGTAGTGTCATCTGCATACATGTCGGTTTTGCTTATTTCTTCTGACAGTGAAAGAGGCAAATCGTTTATAAAAACCAAAAACATTAGTGGGCCGAGGATAGAGCCTTGAGGCACACCACATGATATGTCCTTTTCAGAAGATGTAACTCCGTTTAGACAAACAGTTTGTTTTCTGCTTAACAAGTATGATTTAAACCAGTCTAAAGAACGTTTTGAACATTTGTAAATGCTTAATTTTTGTAAAAGAATATTATGATCAACCAAATCGAATGCTTTTTTAAAATCCACCATAACTACCCCTACAATATACCCATCATTGATTGCTTTTAGCCATTTGTCTATAATATGTACAAGGGCGGTTTCGCAGCTATGATTTTTTCTGAACCCACTCTGAGTTTGAATGATAAGCTTATAATGATTAAGGTAATTCATAAAAGTATCATGAACATGTTTCTCTAGTATCTTGGATAAAGTAGGAAGTATAGAGATAGGCCTGTAGTTATTTACATCTTGTTTAGACCCTGATTTGAATAATGGAGTGACCTTTGCAGATTTCCAAGTCTCAGGGAATACATTTTGTGATATAGTAAGGTTAAGTATGTGATGAATAACAGGGTATATCAAGTTAGCTGATAGTTTTAAAATCCGTGGACCAATTTCATCTAGGCCAGTTGACTTAGAAATATTTAAATTCAAAAGCATATTGTTTACATTTTCTTTGCCAACATTTGGAATATTGAAGAACATAGGGTCTGGCACACGGCTGTTAACAAAAGTTTTAACATCATTAAAATCGGAAGAAGAAATTGGTTCTTTCAATTTGGCTGCGATATTTGTGAAAAATGTATTAAACTCATCTGACATCTGTTCAGGCTCAGTTATATCAATACCATCTACAGAAAGGCTATTAACAAAACACTTATCCTGCTTAGGCGACCTGAATTCTTTGAATAATTTCCAAATAGAAGATGGGTTGTTTTGTCCTTCAGAAATTTTCTTTCCATATGAATTTTTCTTTGCATTATGAATTAAATTGGATACTCTATTTCTGTATAATTTATAGTTTATTTCATCATTTCTCAATTTTAATTTATCTCTTTCTTCCATAGCATCAAGAATCTCTGCAGTTAACCAGTCAGGCTGTTTAGTCCTTTTAACCCTATGATGACGCAGGGGTACATGTTTATCAATAACAGATGAAAATTTTACCATAAATGATTTCAGCGCCTTGTTGACATCAGTAATGAGCATAACATCATTGAAGTCTATGTTTCCTAAATCTTCAAGAAAATCATTCTCGTTAAAATATTTAAAAGATCTGTATTTTATAGCGTGGTGCTTCGATTTTTTATATTTATGGTTCATTTTTCTTGAACAAAAATTTGGATAATGGTCACTTATACTTAACCTTGGAACTGATGTCCAAATAATATTCTGAGAGTTATCTGAATAAATATGGTCGATTAAAGTTTTTGAAGCACCATAAACACGTGTTGGGTTAGATATTAGTTAGAAAGTCCAAGAGACGATGTGTAATTAATCCATTCATCTTTTATACGACTATTCATGATATCTTTGTTGAAGTCACCAAGAACCAAAATTTCTTTATCTTCAAGTTGAGCTATTTCTAAATTATCATCAAAAGATGTTTTCCAAGATGAGAGCGAGTTCGGGTGTCTATACAAAATGCAAATTAGAAAGGATTTTGAATTTATATTTTTTATTTCCAGCCAGATACTTTCTAAATCAGAACTTTCCAAATCATTTCTACGAGTACAATTTATGTTATCCCGAACATATATAAGTATCCCTCCACCTTTGTCCTGTATTCTATCCTTACGAATGGGGAATTGAAAACCATTTATTGCAAAACTTTCCGTAGGATGATTTTGGTTGATGGGGAAATGACGATTTTAGCATTTTGGTACGCACCTTTATCTGTAGCTCTGCAAAGATTAAACTGATACAGTGAAGTTACAGTTGTCTTTGAATTCAATTTGAATTTTCAGTTGAATTCAATTTGAATTTTCGGAGAAACGAAAACCAAGATAACCCTCACCGCGATCTGACTGGCATTTGCAAACAGCTTGGATCCAGATGAGACTCAAAGTAAATTGGCGTCTCATCAGGATCTAAGCTGTTTGACATTCGGTCAATACTTTTTTCGAAAGCTTGATCAAATCGGAAGTAGTTAAAATCGCACCGAATACAAATTGGACCAGACGTATTTTTTAACATTGTGGTAAGGGTGAGATAAAATGACTCACGTATATATCCGTTCAGTTTCTCCGTGTTTGTATGTTTGCGCTTCTGTGCGATACCTGTCCAAGAACACCTAATGGCAGATTGTTTTATTTTCTAAGTAGTAATATTTACTGAAACTACCAAATGTTGACCATTGGACGATGTTGGCAGACCCGTGACTTTCTGAATGTGAAGATCAACTATAACCTATGATGAAATGTATTTACAGAAAACTCTATCTCCGCCAAACTTATCACTGTTATCAGTACTGACAATGCATCGGCATGTATTCAACATAAGGGTCACTACTTTCATTTTGCAATGCCCAGCTACTCCGAAAATTATATCTGAATTGACCTCTATTTAATCTTAAAGGTATACACTCCCAATTCATGCGCCACCTGGCGGGAGCTCATTATGATTTGTTTCCAAACCGAATAGTTTTAGCTACAGATGAGAATAATACCTGAAATAAGTCTCATGAGTAATCACACTTGAAGGAATAGAATTTGATATTGGAAATAATGTAGTTTGTGTTCTATAAAAAATGTTTTAAATGTTGAAAATAATCTGAAATTTCATAGGGAACTGCATTTTTATGTCGCCGCAGCGCAGAATGATTGTTCAATAGGATTTGCTCTTGAGCTACTGTTTATGAATAATAGTGTCCATTTGATATCAAGTAAATTACTTTGGTGTGCCTTATACAAAGGATAACTACATGTATATAGACTAAGTTATATTCCTTATGTTGTACATAAGCTGCAAAAGCCGACTGCTCATTTAGTCTAGTATTATATACATAAAAAGGTCTATAGTTTTAAAAGAAGCATGGTGGCATATGCCCTTTTTTACCATTTTCTGATTAATCACACATAAAACATATACTCTGTGAAGTTTGATAAATTTCTTATTGCTAGATTTAGTTAGAGGTTTTTCATTGACTGAGCCAAAAATCTTAAGAAAAATTCGTATTTTTCAGGTAACAAATTATAGATTTTGCGTAATGATGTTTAGTAAATATCACTTTTTAACTGTTATAAGAATTGTTTGTGTCAATGTTAGTGTTATTATAGACATATGAATGGGTAAAACATATGTAAAGCGTGTTAACATTGATTTGCATCCTTATATTTTAACCTTACCTATATTATTTAAGGAGGCTAAAACATGCGTGTTGAGGAGGGCTACAGTATACATTTTAAGTGCCCATTGACAAAAAAGAAACCATGGCACTAAGAAATGTTTAAAGAACTTATGCAGAAATTTTCATAAAGATCCTATTGAAATTTCATTTGGGCACGTATACCTTTAATAGTGTATTATTCAAGAATGGGACCCAATGATGAACATGTTCATTTCATAATCGTGTTCAGTAATTATGACTCTTATCGATATAGCTATTTATGGTGATAACGTGACCTCAAACAAAGTAAGGAATTGATGTGTCAGAAAGTGAACACACTCTCGCCGTCATGGGCAAATCATCCGTAAATAAAACTTCGCAAAGATTTGGGACATCAAGTTTGGATTGAGGAATCCAAACTGACTGACAGGATTGTACGAAAGCCCGATGGTGACATTCTAAGTTCCTTCTTCATAGTTCCGAGTTCCAAGTTCCAAGTTCCGACTTCCAAGTTCTTACTTCCAAGATAATTTGTTATATACATGTAGTTATTGTATATTGTTAACGCCCGATTTCCAAGTTCTTTCTTCTTAGTTCCGACTTCCAAGTTCTGACTTCCAAGTTCCAACTTTCGACTTCACTGTTCCAACTTCCATGTTCCAACTTCCGACTTCCAAGTTCCAAGTTCCGACTTCCATGTTCCAAGTTCCGACTTCCAAGTTCCGACTTCCATGTTCGAAGTTCCAACTTCCATGTTCCAAGTTCCGACTTCCAAGTTCCAAGTTCCATGTTCCAACTTTCAACTTTCAACTTCCAAGTTCCGACTCCCATGTTCCAAGTTCCGACTTCCATGTTCCAAGTTCCGACTTCCAAGTTCCAAGTTCCGACGTCCATGTTTCGTGTGTTTACATCCAATGCTCCCAATCGTATCACGTGACACATAGCATCATGCTATTTATATCAGATTTTCTACTTGTGGTTTGTTACAGTTTTAAAGCACCAGTTTTAGTGATTTAGGCCAGTTTTCAACATGTCAAAGTATGCCTCTTAATAATGTTCAAGCATTACTATTAACCCTTTCCCTGATGAAGATTCATGAAGGAAATAATGACGTCATGAATATTAATAAGATTATTTTTATAATGGAGTATGAACACATGATATTTCGGCTCAGGCAGAAACTGTAGAATCAGATCTATAGTATACCATAAGCAAACAGAGCAGACCCTTATATGGGAGCCGTCTGATCTGGGTCTACTCTGTTTGCAGATGCGTCAAAATGCGCTTACATAAGGGAAGGGGTTAACCGTTGTTGTATTTCATACATTTTAAAGAAGGTCTGATTACGACACACGACGGCCACATGGTAAACAGACATGCGTGAAGTAAACGGCGCGAAAATATGACGTCACGAGAAAAGTTAGAACAGGGAAGTCGGAACATGGAACATGGAATTTGGAAGTCGGAACATGGAACTTGGAAGTCGGAACATGGAACTTGGAAGTCGGAACATGGAACTTGGAACATGGAACTTGGAAGTCGGAACATGGAACTTGGAAGTCGGAACATGGAACTTGGAACTCGGAACATGAAAGTCGGAACATGGAACTTGGAACTCGGAACTAGGAAGTAGGAACTTAGAATGTCACCACCGGGCTTTCGTAGGATTGTAATGGAATCGCAAGTTTTGCTCTGGAACCTTAAAGTGATACTCCCTACAATAAACCTATAGTTTCAATAACATAATAAAACTTGGTATTTGTCATTTCGATCATTATTATGAAGATTGTCGATTTGAGCTTTTATCAAAAAATGCCCTTGTGATACAAGATAAACCGTTTTCATAGATACTTATAATTTTTGTTCTTTAACAAATATTATCGACCTTTGTCGAACAGTTAACGAAACTAAAACGGAAGCCGAATAAATATGAAACATTTCCGAATAAAATCGAGTCTTCTATATCAAACACATAAAGTCTTCTTCTTCTTCACATCTTCTTCGGTGTTTATTTGATTGGTTTGCTTGTGATATACTTCTTTTCGGCAATTAAACAAATCAATTGTGCAATGTGTAGGCATTTGTAAAACACATTGGAAGTAGAGACAATCACTTTAACCCTTCCCTGTTTTATATTTATTCCAAATTTCAATAGCTACTGAATATTCATGGACAAAATAGTTATCATGAAGCATGGAAAGTGGAACATTGTAGCCATCTTAGAAACTAAGGAAACAAACCTATCAAGTTCCATTAGCAAACAGAGCTGACTCTTATCAGTCGGCTCCCACATGGTATTTATAGATCCTACCTCTTTGAATACATCTATCAAAAAGGAGCATTATCTAGAGGAAAGGATTTTTTAAATATGTGTAGTGTTGAAACCATTGTGATAAAAAGAGCATTTGCTCCTATGAAGCAAATGTTCTATTTACCACGATGACATTTACAGAGGCGTCAAAAGGCATCAATATGAGGGAATGGGTTAAAGCTCACATGGCAAGACAGAACGTTTCTCAAACTCCATCTTAATGAGCCTTTGAAAAAAAATTCCAGTTTGGCCATAATAGTGTTTCTATCTTTCCAATTAATGTTACGCGCATGCGTCAGTGCGTATCGCTAGCTACGCCCCTGCATTCGATCAAGGTTTTGAGAATCCAGTGTCGAGAGTTAACTCATCTAAATCTAGTTTTTTGCAAAGGTGAGTCAGGTCAAAGGTCGCCAAACGATGTCATCAATACGTTGATAATGTAAACAGACTGATATCACATTTGACACAGGGCGGCTGATCATACTCTACACTGTTTGCAATTAGCAAAAGTTTGGTTCTCCCACTATGCTCACTTAACCCTTTACCTGATGAATATGCCTGTAAGAAATTATGGCATCATGGATATGTATTAGCTACATTGTTATTTATGGTATTACGAACAAAAATATATTTTGGCAATGCAAGAAACTGTGGAATCATATTTATGGAAATCAATATGGAAACAGAGCTGAACATGGTCAGGCGGCTCCTGTAGGAGCCATCTGATCTGGAAGTACTCCGTCTCCAAAATCGTGATAGGTCACATCTATCAGATAAAGGGTTAAAAAGTCGTATATACTTGGTCTACTCTGTCTGCAATGGCTTGAAAAGGGTTTCTATGAATCAACAACGCTTATACAACGTTGGGTCAATCTCTAGGCCAGATACTACTAAATCAGTCTATTACTCCCATTGGTCAGATTAAAATTGGTCAGATTAAAATGTATAGACAGATACTTTTATGTTCTCCGTTTCAGACAAAAAAAAACAAAGAAAACAAAAGAAAACAAACAATACAAACATGAAATGCAAGCATAAAAACAAATATGCACATTAGAAATACAACACAACTCCACATACAAAGCATTTCATACGAAAAGTCTATATCATGTCTAGGACAATTTCAGAAAATCGAGGAAGGAATATAATTGTCAGTTAAAGGAAATAAGCTAGACATAATAAATATATAAAGTAAATGAAAATAAGAAAAAAAACGTACCGATGTTGTTCATACATTTATCTGCTGCAAAACTAGTACACAATTGAGGGTCTCTATGTTTGCCAGTCTATGTTTTTAAAACATCAATGGATAAGCCATGTAGTTAAATAAATGTTAATATGACGCTTGGATGGAACTTTCAAATGAGGGATAATTTATTGGCCAACGGAATATTGAGGCGGTCAGTATTAAAATAAACGTTATGATGGAATTATAAAAGAAAATATTTAGTAGTCTCTGTCCACTCGATTTGAACACTGCAAAGTAAGATTGTTTTTGATGGCGATGGTGGTTTGATCAGTTAAGAACTTAACACTTCACTACATCGATACGCCCTTGCAAATGCAATAGACCCATATGAGAGAGCTCCTATAGGAGCTGTTTCACCACGGCTTTCTCTCTTTGGTTATGAAATTACACAAGTCTGGTGCTGCAGTTTCTGCCGACACCAACATTTCCTGTGTACAGGTTACACCATAAAAAGTGTCATTATTTATTGAATTAATATTATATGGAGTAACGGGCTTAAGGCGACTTCAACAGTCACCGTCACTTGGGCAAGATTCTTGCGCCCCTGAAGCTAAAGTCATGTGTTCACGCCTAACGGAATTAATGAATTCCGGAAGCAAGTTCCACCAGAAGTTTGTGGCCTGGGCAAATGGTCTCTGGTTGACGGAATTGTGCGTCATCTGGCGAGATAGACACAGATACTTTTGGGAGTTTGTATCAAATGTTTGCCACTCTGTGTTGATATGATGTTTAACATCAATCGGTTCATTTGGATTCCTGAAATACCAAAATTGTGTTTTCAATTGTAAAATTAATCTATATCGAAATGACCGTAAATACGTCGATAATATGGGAATTTCATTTTGTTAATATTTTTAGAAATTCTAATTAATAATGACAAAAGTACCAAATACTGTAAAACTCGATTAATTGAAATGTTAGTAACGAAGAATTGGTGCCTTTTAAGGCAAATAGATGCTTAATGCAGGATGGAAGGCATGCAGCAAACTCATTGAGGAGCTTTCCGCATAATTTTCACCATGCATAAAGCGGCCATCTGTCTTAGAAAATCAGAAATGATACGTATTTGGGTGTTCGAATAATCGGGTGTTTAGTGTATAGTACAAACGGTAAAAGCCGTGAACAGATCATTCACTTAACCCTTTCAATGCTGATGTTTTTCCGAATGGAATAGTGCATCATTGTTTATTGGGAAATTCCATATAGTGTAAAAACTAACATTTGCAATAGTTTTGAATGACAAGCAATGCATATCCTCATCAGATGGCCCTTGGAATAATCGAATCTGGGTCTACACGACTTGCAAACGGCAGTATAATGCCTGCGTTCAAATGATTAACATTATACCTTGTTTGTATACGAAATGACAGACGTTTGATGCACACACAATCGTGTCGAGAACTTGTACAACATTTATTTGTTCAAATGTTCTACGGCGAAATAGGTATGAAATAAAGGAAACATGCTGCTTGAAAATAACTTCTATATTGAAGTAAAGAGTATTACCCAGATTTGGCGAAGTTTGTCCACATTGCCACATGGGCCTTTGAAAGGTGTGCCTGCCATTTCGGAGATGCTTCTTCTGTATACGGAATTGCCCAACTTGTAAAGCCGTCCACGTGGTCATCCCCGAGTAACGTGGTCAAGTCGTCCAGGTGCTGGGGTTTATTAGCCCAGGATGGTGCAGCTAACAACCTTTGTATCGGAAATGCGTCATACAGATACATGTAAGTGTTCTTGTCAGAAATTCTTGCGTGAACAAGAGCCGTTTCAACTGCTTGTATATTGAAAACATAATCGCTGCTTAAATCAATGTACGACTTGAGAGAGTTGAGCGTATCATAAGGGTCGCTGAAGTTTGTGTATTCATGGATGAGCAAAAGCCGAACAATGTCTGGCACGTCTTTTCCAAACACAATGTTTACAATGTCAGGAACCAGCTCTTGTTCAAACCTTTCAAGGTCCGCTTTGAATTCATCTACATCGTCTACCCCAACAAAGGGTATAAGCATCATAAGGCCTTCATTAGATGTAACGCCCGTCATGAGGTCTAGACCAGACAACGTTTCTCGGTATAAGTGGGATGTTTCAGAGGTGCCATGGAAAAGGTCATTTGGTGGCTCAGGTATGAACTCTCCGTCCACTGTGGTGACAAATTCCATTGGAAATCGTATAAATCTGTTTTCCTTTGCATCTAGGGCCTTTTGCAACTCTCCCGTCGACATTGATTTAAGACATTTTACGAGTTCGTTGATTGTGGTTTGTCCAGTGTCACAATTCACAAGTTTTGCCAGACGCCGTGCTGCTTTCAGTGGATTGCTATTATATGCCCACGGACACGTAATGGACCCGCTTTGGGGAATGGCCCTTTGGATTAACCCTTTATTCGCTGGAAACATACTCTGGTAAATAACACTGGCCCCGCCAGCTGATGATCCAAACAGAGTTATCATGTTGGGATTTCCACCAAAGGCTTCGATATTATCATAAACCCACTTTATCGCCATGTGTTGGTCCCAAAGACCGTTGTTTCCGGGTAAAGTCGTATCGCCTGTGCTCAGAAATCCCCATATGCTCAGTCTGTACGCAATCGTCACAACTACAACGCTTCCTGTTGTACTCAGATAATCTCCAGGATACATTATTGGGGTTCCGATGACAAATCCACCCCCGTGAATGAATATCATGACTGGTCGTAACTGTAGTGACTCATTGTCGTCGTAAGGAGTGAAAATATTCAGGAACAAACAATCCTCCGACATTTGTAGATTGTCAAGTCTGCCAGGTTTGCGTACGCCACCAAGGTCGACTGTTTGCTGCATACAGGAAGGCCCATACATTTGGGCTTCAAACGGCTCCGTAAGTTTTACCTTGGGTCTTGGTTTCTCAAACCTAAGGCTTCCGACTGGTGACTCGGCATATGGTATCCCAAGAAATCGTTTACTAACGAGTTCGTGTCCATATGATTTTGACCTGTAAATATAACCTACAAAAGTCCCAGATTTGGCTCTAACTGTCGACGTTTCCACAAAATCGCAACAAACATTTTCTTGTAGAAAATATACAGCAAAGACCAACGTGAAACACACCCTAACATATTCCATGCCTGTGTGCTATATATGCACCACCGTCAATGATAAACACAGCATTGGTGTGCAGTCTGCATAACTATCCTTTAAGCCGTTAATGGCTGAATATTCAAAGAGGAATTGCCCATCAGTGTTAGATTACAGATTCCATTCATTATGAAAGGCTTACCGACAAACAGTGCAGACCCTGATCGAAGGGTTTCTCCATTAAACTTCTGATCTGGATCAACACTCTTTTCAAATGCCAGAATAATCTTTCCCCGTATTTACAAGGATTATTGGGAGACCTGTTGTTTTTTTTAACGTGGCTTAACTATTAACCCTTCTCTTGCTGAATTTTAAAATACATGTCTCCTTCTTTACCCATGCCCTGTTGTATAATTACATATATCTTCACTGTGTACAAGTATTTCGCTATGTAATCACTGCTGTGGAGTGCACTGGTTCTCCTGCAGGAGCTGTCTCATCTGGGTCTTCACTATTTACAGGTAGGTATATTGGCGTGAATAGCAAGCGAAGGGTTAACTCTTTCACTGCCAATGTCGCATCTCTGAAAACCTTTGCAAACAATTTGGATCCAGATGAGACGCCAAGTAACTCTGCGTCTCACCAGGATCAATCTGTTTGTTACTGTTACTATTGTATGAAACAAAAATAAAGAATAAAATAAAATAAATGGAAACTGAAGCAGACGATAAAGTTTGCAGACGACAAAAGTTGGCAGTGACATAGCTTACGTGACTCAACTATTAATCGTCATACCCTCAACTTTTAAATTACACCCTTGCTGGATCCAGATTATTCGTCAGAAGATTTCTCAAAAAGTATTTCGCTGCAAAATTTTCTCGTCTGCAAACCATGCCGTCTGCTACAATTTTCATGTTTTTTTTTGTTTCAAAAGCATAGTGACAGTAACACACAGTTTGAATCCAAATGTAACTCAGCGTCTCATCTGGATCCAAACTGTTTACATAGGTGTGGCATCGGCAGCGAAAGAGTTTAATCAGATCGAAGTTAGCCCTTATCTCGCTATAATCGATTTCGCTCGCATTTGTAACAGCCTGGTCCCGGATGAGACGCCAAGTAACTGGATTTATCACATAAGTGCCGTAAATCGCGAAAATGCACTTGTGCATTTTTATGCAAATTAGCAATCGTTAACCAATCGTAGCGCTCATTTAAGCGTTAACGAATCGAAGTGCTCCGTGTGCGTCGTCCGTTGTATTAATATGTTGTTTGTAAGCAATAACTGAAACAGTCATGTCCATATAACCTGTTTTTCTATGGCATTTTAAGGCTTATGTAATAAAACTCGTTTACTTCAATGAATATGACACTAGCTAAAGCTCGTGCCATATTATTATAGTAAACTCGTTTCACAAAAACAAGTTGTAATGAACACTCATGTGAGATCCCCTATGTCCCTGCAGGATCCAAACTGTGCGTAACTACGTTCGTGTTTTTGAAGCAGACGCGGAGATAATAAACAAACGAAAATTGTAGCAGACGACAAATATTCCATACGTCTAACTTTTTCGCTGCCAAATTTGTTATCTGTTATCTTTATCTCGTATTTTTTCAAAACATACTTATGATACCAAATAGTTTGGACCCAGATGAGACGCCGAGTTACTCGGCGTCTCATCATGATCCAAACTCTTTGTATAGGTAATCACATATTCTCCACTAGCAGCGAAAGAGTTAAGCGCTACATATATAATCACATCTCACGTGTACACCCCATTGGTTGCTACACAGAAAGCTTACTATAATATGACAGCGATAATGCTATGCTTTTGTAAACATGACCTGATTTAGTGGATAAAGAAAGGTTGCTGTTGCACAATTTGTGTAGGAATTCAGATCAAAGATATGTGCGTGTACAGAAGAGTCAGTCTTCAGCAGCCAATTATTTATTGAACACGGGAGTCTTAAACATCGGATGGTTGCTAAATGCAGGGCAAAAGTAATACAGAAGGCTCCTATTGGCTCCTGCATTACGCTACCACCTGCCGCATAAACCCTAAAGTAGACTTCTTTTTGATGGCCGAGGTTCTACTCTACAGTAAAATCTCTCTAAACCGGGCATTAATTTTAGTAAGAAAATCGATCTTGGAGAAAGGTGGCAGCTTCCACCCAGGGGTTGATATGGGTGCCTGTTAGGGTCACTAGCCGTACTGCTCAATATTGTAGGCGAATGTCTCAATGACCAGGGGATTAAATGAACAGTCGGCTGAGCGGTCATTCGGACTGAAAGTGGACTATAACTAGGTACTCTATTTTTTAATGCAGGATGAAAGTCATGCAGAAAGTTCCTAGAGGAGCATTTTGCATGACTTTCACCCTGCATCAAGCAGCCACCTGCCTAAAAGTATCTAAATTCGTCTCTACTAGAATTCCGGTTTAGAAAGTTTTCACTGTATTCAAATGTCTTATCACACCCCTGTAACGGTTCATTCCAGTATACAATACCACGGTACCTGGGTTCGATCCCCCGCCGGACCGAGTCCTTCGAACCAGACTATAAACGTAGGTCCGATGTATCAGTGCTTTACACTGGGCATCTAAAAGAACCAGAGAATATATGTCCATAATAAGAGTAGGGCATCGCGCCTGGGTTTCTCTGTATCCTCTCCCCCTCTCCCTGGGCCGTCCAATTAGCCCATAGTGAGCAGAAACGGACGTAAATTAACACAAAAAAAATCATTCAAGTATTTGGCGCTTTCTGATTATCTCTGTCATACAGTATTACCATGCGTACATAAACCCGCTGCCAAAACAATAACGTCTGCAGAAATTCGCATATGATGCAATTTTGTAAACGTTCGGTTAAATCAAGAGAAACTATAAATCGGGTGTCAAACAGTTTGGATCCTGATGAGACGCCGAGTCATTCGGCGTCTCATCTTGATCCAAACTGTTTGCAAATGCGAGTCATGTCGAAGATAAGGGGGGGGGGGGGGGGTAAAGATTAACGTTTATGCTGCTGTGAAATATAAGTGTGCTCGAGCTTCGATCTGAAGGATGTGTGTATAGTTGTTATCTTGATTAACGCTTTCCTCGCCAATGTCGCATATGTGATTGTAACAACCTATGCAATCAGTTTGGATCCAGATGAGACGGCGTCTCATCAGGATCCAAAATGTTTGTTACTGGGGGGTTGACACACAAATTAAGAACAATAAAGAAATGAAAATTGTAGCAGATAATAAAGTTTGTAGCAGATAATAAAGTTAACGCACGACACAATTTAGCAGCGAAAGAGTTAAGCTTTTGAGAAAATCACTGACGAATTATCTGAATCCAGACTCTTTGTACATTTGAGCAAGGTTGCGATAAACACGACGCAGGCAGAATGATTAATAAGTAAGCATCGTTAACCGAGTTCTCTCGTTAAGCTAGCACTATTTCCAAAGAACTGCTGATGTCCCAAGACATAATTTATGTTGTAGGAGCTGTGCTCGTGCATTTTATCTAATACAGCAGTACCTGTCTATAACGACCATATAACGAATAAATGTGGAGATGTATGAGACCACATGATTGCTTAGAGCTGAACGAAAATAATACAGAAAACTTCTATGGGAGCTTTTGCATAACTTTCGTCCTGCATTAAGCTGCCACCTGTCTGAAAATTCCAGAATTAGATTTACATGTAGTTGCTTGTGGTCGATATAGACAAGTGTTACTGTATACATGTACTATGTGTACGTTTCCTTGCACTGGTGAGCTTCACAATGCCAGTACTTCAAGTCACCACTATTATGAGCTAAAGTATATCTTAATATATTTCCGCTTAGTAGTCAGGTAATAAAGGACAGTGTCGTATTATGTGAGGTGTTTAAAGTAGTTTTGGCAATTTTATATTCACTTTGCCGCAAAGAAAAACCTATTTTCTCGTGTCAGCATATAGGTTATTGGCGGAAACATAGGATATACATGGAGATCATATTTCCTGAGAATTTGGTTCTCGGTGGCCATTTGCAAAATTATTGGAAGAGTCCAGGTACTTGTCTGAAACCTATGGTTTCAAACAAGATCCTTCGCTTTCGTATATATATATATATATATTCGTGAATATATATGTCAAGGTTACAACAAATATCACAGATTAAACTATTACAATAGCACAGAATCATGCAGTTATGTCTATAAATACAATTAACAAAATATCACATTGCTTATGATTTAAATACGGATAACATTGTTTTAGTCTACTATTAAGCCATGAATTTTAGACATATATATTGCACAGGATAACCCATTAAGTTTTACAACTTATTTCCAATGGGCTCCTTGTGAACTAGAAAGTCAAGATCTCAAAATATTGGCTGAGCTTAGTACTATTAGCAAAGATAGACAAAGATAGACAACTCCTACATAACTATTCAAAAAAACAAATAATAGTTACATTTCTTAATAGCATTTAACCCTGTCCCTGTTCTGTATTAGTCTAATTTTCGTAAGCACATTCTGAGACCTTAACTTTTCGGGTCGGGTTGAGAACCTAGATTCATTGGAAATCTAGGATCTCAGTTGAAAGCATAGGTTGTTTGGGCATCTAGGTGGTCATTTGCACTACGATGACAACGGAAAGCGCTTTACGTTTTGTAACAATTATTACACAAAATCCAACGAAATGTGGGCGCTGGAATAATACACTCACTAGTTCGAACCGGTATGATAAACCTCAGGTGTCGCTTGAGAACCAAGGGTAGATATTGCACAAATGAATAGCGAGAACATAGGCTTTCAATACAAACATGTGCTCTTGAGGGAGATCCAATATGAGATACTTGCGCACTTCGCGTATTTAACCCTTTCCCTGTTCTACGTTTATTCCAATGTTCAATACCTACTGAATAATCGTGGGAAAATGGTTATAATGAAGTTTGGAAAGTGTAGCCATTTAGAAAGTAAAGAAACAGGGCCCTTTTAATTGAGTCTGAGTTTGTTCTCAAGCTTTTGATTGTCAGATTTGAGCCAAAGGAAAGTGATAGAGAATAATAGGTTAGTGCCGTAGATGGGACGCCTTTATCCGACGAGGGGAGAAAACGTTGAGGCGAGGCTTGCCGAGCCTCAACTGTTTTCTCTCCGAGTCGGATAAAGGCGTCCCATCTACGGCACTAACCTATTATTCTATTTATCCAGTCAATTTAGTTATATCTTTTTTCATAGACTCATAAAACATACGAATATTGAAATAATTTGCATTGAAAATACTGGTTTTCGATCAACGGACCTCCCTTTTCATTTCCGTTCTAAAGACGTAAATAATGAGCTACCGCAGAGGAAAATAGTTTCGATAATTACATTGCAAGACGGGAAAACATGCTTGAATTTGAAAATAAGATCATTTGAATCGAGAGTCGATATGTTAATTCAAACAGGCATGGTTATTATTCTACCGGAGGCTCTACATGGTCAAATTCGAGTTCCGTCGTCTCGGTTTCTATTTTTAGATAGGGCTAACGTCACTCGTCAATGGAACTGAACAGGCTATATTTAGGTCTATGACCATCATCGCTCTTGTAAGAGTTTATCGATTAAATTATCATGAGAGTGATAAATGTTTTAATGAAGTTTTATTGTTTTATTTTATTTATTTTTTTAAACGCGTCAATATAGTAGCATGGTAACTTTATATACATCTTAAATATCGCTTACAGTATGTCTGGCCCGATAGCGTAGTGGTTACGATTGTCGCTTAGCACGCAGTTAACCCCGGTTCGATTCTCACCACTGACGAATATTTTTTTCTCCTTTTCCTTTCTATTATTTTTTTAAATGACGGTTTGGGTTTTTACTGGGATACTTAATGATAATTATCCATATTGAGTGTTTTTTTCTTTCAATTAATATGTTATTTTTGGTAAAACAATTTTGAAGAAAAATTAAAAATAGTTCCTGTTGTAATAAGAAATTCCTACACCTACTATACAAATAAACCTCTACTGTACGTATAAACTTAGGTTTATTATGCTACCCCTTTATTACGTCACTAGCGGCTGTAGTGACGGGATAAAAACCTTGTATTGTGAGAATGACGTGCATTTAAGGAGAAGCCACTCATTTCTTATCATATTTATGGGTAGTATATTATGTATACATAACTTCTATTTATGCGACATTTCCGATATTATGTAAATACAATATTTTTACACAATCAATTGTATGTTCTTTCATTATATTCATGTTTCACTTGATTCACATTTTGTGCCATAGAATGATATAATACAGCATACCAGTTATAGTTGCCGATATGACGTTTGCAATGAGGATATGACTAATTTTCTCAAAATTGCATATTTTTTATTATAAATGCGTATGTGTCCATAATCGGCAATAATTTATATTACATTAAACGGCTTACTATTCGTTGAATTTCTCTGATATTAAATACGTCCAATGCTTTCAATACATTTGTTTGTCTACGACAGCATTCTTCATGCACCATCATTATCCTTCACTCATCTGGTAATGCACGAGCTAGCTACTACTGAAGTATAACTTGTATGTGCGCTTATACTTATCTTAATAGCTGCGAAATGATCGGTTTCATATTTCTGTGTATCATAAGTTGCCATTAGATCTTGATGTGGTTATTACTAGTGTAATAAGTCAATTGATGTGACCCGACAGGGGCTCCAACCCATTTTTTCTGGCGCCATGCCAACCTCTAACCACAGAGCTATCGAGCCAAACGAACCCGGCTTTATTAACCCAAGCCCGTTACACTACTCAACCTTTTTTCTCTGATGAACACGTCATAACTCTCAAGAGGGATTAGGGATGTACAGTCATGGGGCGCTAAATTGTAAGAGTAACAGAACAACCGGTTATAAGATCTTGACCCGACAGGGACTCGAACCCTCGAAGCCTCTCTTACCACTTAGATACCGAGCAACATGATCCGGGACTTATTAATTTCCCACCAGTTACTGTAATATTGCATTGTAATTGCTGTCATAATGCAAAATCTGTCACAATCCGTTAAACTATGAATTCTTACATAGACAGATAAACAGATTGATAAACGACATGTTTCCATGAATGTAAAAGTTTAGTTCATCTAGACAATCTAGACAAATAAATATTTACGCCAACACAAATTCCGATATGTCAATCAACAGACCCAAATTACAGACGATTTAAAAGTTGTCACGTATTTATTGAATTCTTCGTCTTATACAATTATACAACTAGCCGAAACACACACAGTACTATCGCTATTATATACAAAACATAATAAAACGAGAAAGAGGCTAACGGCAGCAAGCAAAACAAAGGCAATTTCGATTCAAATATATAGTCTAATGTAAAGAGGCACAATGTGGTCTAAATTGGTGGCTCAAGCAGATCAGCACAGTGGCGCTCCACTATACATATACAGTCTCTAAATAGTTCTTACAATGTTGCATCATCACAAGGACAGGTGCTTTATGCTTGGTACTAATACAAGTTTGAAAAGGACATTTGATTAGGTATATTGCAATAAAATAATACTAATTGAGAAATTAGGTTTACCGCGTTTTATTGCAACCTAGGACAGAAACAAGTTTACACGGGCGGGTCCTGGTCAATAGCCTGCAACGGTGTGTCCAAGCAGATTTGGACGTATGCTGTATGGTTAATATGTTCTTCAGAAGATAAACCATGACCTTGTCGACAGCTACACAATGACTCCAAACAGGAAAACGTGCCCATGGCGTTAATGAATGGTGGAACATCGGAGTTTTCCTCATCGCAACATGAATTTATACTGTCATGTGCCAAGGACACTCTCTGCATCAAACAGATATTACATGTATGCCACTGCATTGTGGAATATTGCAAGTGTCAGGTGCTATTTTATATGACTGTTTATAGAATACGGGACTCATGGTGGAAACCCACTAACAGTAATGCCAGGCATATCTAAACAATGCCGGACATATCTAAGTACTGGTTATATTGTGATATGAATAAAGTACAGATTGAATATAAATCCTGGTGTGCATATGTAAAACATGCGTGTACTGCATAATGCTTTATACGACATTGAGCGATATTTAATATATCATTGTTCTTTGATATCGTGCCAACCTTTGTAGAAAACACTCTTTTATCTCAAATTGTTTGTGGGGAGATGCGGTCTACTTGTCCTCGCTATGTTAACCAGCGGTATGTGCCTCTGGTTCTTTATAATCTTAAGTTTCTGTTACACACAGACATGTTAATGCTAAAACCGTTAAAATGCGTCATTTACTTCAGTTGATAGATATCAGAAATATAAACAACTTTTCCGATAGTGACCAGATATGTATATCCCATGAGATCAATAGACAAAATCAGGTTATCATACACTGTGTCGTCCATTTATACCTTAATTCCATGATAGTAACGTGTGTGTAGTTAATATTTCAAGTGACTTACATCAGTGCCAGCATGTGCAAGTATTGCTACAGTCCAGTTTAAAGTCCACAACACTAGGTTAGTAGAGATAACTGTGAACATGACTGTTGCGTGATAGTCATTCTCGTGCATATTTAACAAATGTTTATAATAAGTAAACAAACTGTTCTTCTTTCGATAAAGATGTGTTTAATGAGTAAAACTTGAAACGAGACTTCGCCATTACTTTTATGGTTTTTTCTGGTGCCTTTGTGTCATTGTATTTGTGCCTCTGTTTGTTGTAAATTTTCATCTTATATGTGTGCTTGTGCGTGTTGGTTCGTGTGTTGCTTATTTTCTATCGGTGTTTTGGTGGTGGTTTGAGGCAGAACAAGAACTCTTTCATGTCCTCAGATATAACGCTGTGCTTATACATAACATCACTCTTATTGAAAACGAGGTCTAGTATTTGGCTGATCAGATGAGACTCGGAAAGCTTGATCTCACATAAAGACATATAATATATACCCTTATCATTATATATTTCTATAAGAAGTGCTTGTGTAGTTTGTTAGATTTAAAAGGGGTGGTATGCAAAGATGGCAAGATTCTAAAACCGAATTTCACTTTTTTCAACCTTGTTGCATCGGATATTTTATGCCTTAGTCTGAAAAAAGTGAAAGTGGTAGGTTTTGAATATGTCATTCTTGATAAAAACCATTGAGAAGTCAATAACACATTTGAAATATGTCTATTGCCTTTCTCAGTTTATTTTTGTGAGTTTTCTAACATGTTTTCTCTTGTTTGTACAGTTTCACCCTTGTTGCTCATGCTCAGTCTTTCTCAGTTTTGTTTTTTCTTTGTGTGTGAAATCCAAATTCCTCCTCATCTTTGTTAGATTCAAAGAGGTGGTATGCAATGATGGCAATATTCAAATCCGAATTTCTTCATTTTCAACCTTGTTGCACTGGATATTTTATGCCTCTGTCTGAAAGTGGTAGGTTTTGAATATGTCATTCTTGATTTAAACCATTGAGAAGTCAATTACACATTTGATATATGTCTATTTCCTGTCACTTTTATAACATGTTTACTCTTGTTTGAACAGTTTGACCCTTGTTGCTCATGCTCAGTCTTTCTCAGTATTGTTTTCTGTTTTTGTATAAAATCCAAATTACACCTCATCTTATGAACGTGTCTTCTGTGCACAACTTCACCTTTGTTACCCACAGTCACATTTTACCTTTTACTCATTCAATAAAATATGTCAATCTGTTGATTTATGGAAAGTCCATGGTTCTACCAAATTGCTAAATCGTACTTAACACAGTATCTAAGTGCATCTTTTGTCTTGTACTTGTAATTTGCTTGATGTCAAAAATCATCTACATACTGTTACTATCAATATTATATAGTGACAAATCTAAAGTTGATTTAACTGCTAGGTATTTCTTTACTCAACATGATTTAGATTTTGGTAAGACATGTCTATAGCTTGAATGACAAATAAATAGTATTTAATTGAGTAGCTCAATTACATACATTTTCTTTTTTTGTGTTTTCGTCTTGCTCGATCATACTAATGAAAGTGCCTTACAAACACAATATCATTTATTATGCTTTTCATGTTAAAAATTTATGCTTTGTGATGCTGTGATAATATTTATATTGTGCCTTTCTTTCACCGGATATAATTACAGTTGTCACTAGTTGATAACTGTTTCAAAAATTTACCATTACCTTGTAAGGTCATTTCTTAAGCGGGCTGGCTATGTTGCTAAATGAGTAAATCCTTAACCCAATAACCTGTTTCTAGTTATGAAGACAGGTGTCCATTTTCAACAGATTGAAAGTTCAGTAGAATGCGCCTTAAGGTGCTTTCTGCTTTATTTTCAGCCTACTTTAAGCTATCAACTGCTAGGATATAGAATATATTTCTTATGGTATATGATCATGACTGTGAACCATTGAACTATGGAGGAAAATTTGATGTTCTTATATAAGAGAAAGACATCCCTTCAGTCTTCATGAACTACCAGCTTATTGTGCCTATTCATTTATGTATGTCATGGAACTTTTCTCTTCAGTACATGAGATAAAAAAGATGACATATCCATTGGTTTAGGCAAATTTCCGTTTGTTCTACTGTCTCTATCACAAACACAAACTTGATAATTAATCATTTCGTGTTCAAGGCAGGTGGCATAAAATCAAATTGAGATCAAAACAGATAGCTCCTTCAGTAGCTTTCTGTCTTGCTTTCCTCTTGTTATATGCTGTCTCCTGTCTTGCAATCAATTAGCCTTTATTATGTGATAGTCGGAAGGTTTTACTGAACAAACATGGACCGACCTGTAATATGCAGCTTTGTGCCAGTATTGTCTATTAAATGCAATTTCTTTTATTCTTCCCTAATGTTGATTTTGAAACTGTTGCTCTGTAGTGTAAATATTATGTGTCTATCAGGATGTTATTCCAATAAAAGCAACACATCTGAGAAAGAAATGTAGGAACATGCGTTTCTGAAGTTTGCAGATTCACTAATTGTTACTTTCCTTCTTGATTCTCTTGCTTTCATTTGAATGCATTTACTTTCTTTTACCATTTTCCACAAATTTTACCTATGTACATGATATGCGTTATACAAATACAAGTAAAAAGGTCCAAGACTGTAGTGCAGAATCCTTCGTTTTTTAGGCTTCAATTGTCCCCAAAAGCTATATCTCTCCCTCTTGGACCTCTTTTTATTTTGTAGCTTTCGATTTAACTGTTACTTTCTTCAAATGATGTCATTCAAAATAAATATACAAATCTTTATTTTGCTATCATGTTATCTTTTGTACCTACACTAGTCAGCTTTAAGATCCCCAGGCCTTCAGCGCTTTCAGCGCTTTGATTCTAAGTACAGTTGATACAAACCTACCATAACAGCTGATTCTCGCATGAACTGTTTGGCACCGTCTGTCCAAATTGCAGGCACTGTCAAAACCCATTTAATATCCTGTGTCTTCACGTTTGCTTCCCTTCATAAATAAATAATGAGCAATGGAGTATGCCATGCTAAGTTTGGACATAGAAATACATGCTACAGATAAATGCAGGTCAAATGTAATTCTAAAAGCTCCTACAGGAGCTTTCGGCATTACTTTTGGTGTGCATTATGCTGTGAACTTGAGGAAAATTGTTCAGATTAGAAATCGGATTACTTGAAGTTCAAAATATTGAAGTTCAAGTGTACCTATAAGTGACGCCTTGGTAGGGACGGAGGCTTTTAACTAGAATATTTCAAATGAAAATTCGTGTGCTTGCATAATTAGTGAATCACATTAATGTTTCCATTTTATGACCACAAACCTAATCAGTGTGATTTATGTCGACTTAGACACATTTAAGAAAATTAACTGTTGTTGAATTTATTACATTAATATGTTTATCAAATGCAGACACATGTATACATGCGGTTGTGTATGGAAGAAATGTATATCGTTATAAAACTATTATCAGTCAAGTTTATTGAAATATACGTTTATATCGAATTTACCGAAACTAAACTATAGAACTAGTATCGTCTTCGGATTATTGTGGTACATGTTGTTAATGTTGGATGAATGTTTCGATTAGTGGAAACGTGGGAATGCCGTATATGCCAGGTGCGAGAAGCCTGTCAGCAGTTATTGTTTATATAGTTTGACTTGGCCACATTCCATTTGGGACAAGATATTTACAAATTATCTCGTAATGTTAAATGATTAATAACAGCGTTTCTGATGTAAGCATGATAAACGTGAGATCTAAGTACAGTTGATACAAACCTACCATAACAGCTGATTCTCGCATGAACTGTTTGGCACCGTCTGTCCAAATTGCAGGCACTGTCAAAACCCATTTAATATCCTGTGTCTTCACGTTTGCTTCCCTTCATAAATAAATAATGAGCAATGGAGTATGCCATGCTAAGTTTGGACATAGAAATACATGCTACAGATAAATGCAGGTCAAATGTAATTCTAAAAGCTCCTACAGGAGCTTTCGGCATTACTTTTGGCGTTCATTATGCTGTGAACTTGAGGAAAATTGTTCAGATTAGAAATCGGATTACTTGAAGTTCAAAATATTGAAGTTCAAGTGTACCTATAAGTGACGCCTTGGTAGGGACGGAGGCTTTTAACTAGAATATTTCAAATGAAAATTCGTGTGCTTGCATAATTAGTGAATCACATTAATGTTTCCATTTTATGACCACAAACCTAATCAGTGTGATTTATGTCGACTTAGACACATTTAAGAAAATTAACTGTTGTTGAATTTATTACATTAATATGTTTATCAAATGCAGACACATGTATACATGCGGTTGTGTATGGAAGAAATGTATATCGTTATAAAACTATTATCAGTCAAGTTTATTGAAATATACGTTTATATCGAATTTACCGAAACTAAACTATAGAACTAGTATCGTCTTCGGATTATTGTGGTACATGTTGTTAATGTTTGGATGAATGTTTCGATTAGTGGAAACGTGGGAATGCCGTATATGCCAGGTGCGAGAAGCCTGTCAGCAGTTATTGTTTATATACATGTAGTTTGACTTGGCCACATTCCATTTGGGACAAGATATTTACAAATTATCTCGTAATGTTAAATGATTAATAACAGCGTTTCTGATGTAAGCATGATAAACGTGAGATTACAGATAACAGGTTACATGTCAAGTCTTTCGCTGTTAAATATAGTCTAGCTGTCCAGATAAGATGCGTAAATGTAAACATTTTCTAGAATAACATCTTTATTTTTCTCCACTTAATCCTGTTTTGTGACCATTGTTTTAAATCGTCTCGAAGCGACGATTCCAAAAAGTGGTCACAACATAGGGTTTGATGGAGACATGACTATTCTCGTACGCACCTTTGTCTGTTGCTCTGATTGTCGTCTGAAACCTTTGTCGTCCGCTCATTTTTTATACGCCCGTTTGAAAAAAATGGACGTATTATGGAATGGCGCTGTCTGTCCGTCTGTCTGTCTGTCCGTCTGTCTGTAACTCAAATTCGGTTTCGCGGATCGTTCTTAAATTTAACCATAATGTTTATCTGGACATGCTACAGTAGCCTGTCCAGTCCAGGTACGTATATCCAAGGCCAAGGTCGCATAATTTGACTTAGAATTTGCGTTTAGCAATTGCGTTTGGCAAATAAGTTAAATGTCAGTCTGTCTGTAACATCTCTAACTAAAGTTCTGCTTGATGGATCCTTCTCAAATTTAATACAATGTTTATCTGGACATGCTACAGTAGCACGGGTGTGTCCCGGTATGTATATCCAAGGTCAAAGTCACACAATTGGACTTAGGATTTGCGTTTAGCATTTGCGTTGAGCAAATATGTTAACCTCAATTTATGTTAAAAGACAACTTATTTACATAACCCTTTTAGATAAAGCTTTGAAACTTGGAACACCATCACCAGCTTCACCTGTAGGCAAAGGTTCATAAGTCTGTCAAGCATTTTGACAGAATTATGGCCCTTTTAACTTTGATGTTTTGGTTAAGGCTTTTGTTAAAGTCCACCTGTTTACATAACCCTTTGAGATATAACTTCCAACACTTGTTCACCATCACAGGTTGCATGTGTAAGCAAGAGTACATAACTCTGTCAAGCATTTTGACAGAATTATGACCATTTTAACTTAGATTTATTGGTAAAGTCCACCTATTTAAATAAACCTTTGAGATAAAGCTTTGAAACGTGGAACACTTCTTCACCATCACAAGCGTCATATGTAGGCAAGAGTACATAACTCTATCAAGCATTTTAAGATAATTACGTCCCTTTGTAATTTAGAATTTTTGGTTAATCTGTTTGTTAAAGTTCAGTTATTTACATAGTCCTTTGCGATAGAGCCTTGAAACTTGGAACATCGCACACTTGGTCTTAGAATTTGCGTTTAGCAAATATGTTAACCTCAGTTTAGGTTGAACAAGGCCTCGACGGGCGTATATTGTTCCCACTGGCACTCTTGTTATATTTTAATATTCGTCTTTCTTTGTTTGCTTCAAAACCATTATCCTAGCATCAAACAGTGTGAATCCTGATTAGACGTCAATCTACTCGTCATCTCATCTGGGTCAAGCCTATTTGCATAGGTAATCACAGATGCGACATTGGCAGCCGAAATTGTAAGCATAAATTTTGCTTGCGAAATTAATGAAGGTGTGCTACTTCATACAACCAACAAGAGGAGGTTATTTAATAGTATTGACGGATGGTGGTAGAGAAGCGATCAGTTAGTGGTTGCGACAGCGCCACTCGAGCACTATCTTCCATATGAAATAAGACGACACCGGTGTCAGTAACACAACAAAGCACATTTTTAGAACGAATGAAACGAAATTTTGTATGAGTCGTTTTACCGTGTTTCCAATGCCGCTAGGAAGTGTTCGTTCAGTAAATTGATGTACATGCTGAATACCCGCATGGTGCTTATGTTTTTACCATTGCCAAGTTTCAGTTTTATGTCCCTGTTGAGCCCCTGAAAATATGTTATACATGTACATTTATAAAGATCCTTTAGTTACATTAACCCTTAGCCTGCTAAGCACGACCTGGCAGGGTTGCTTTGCAAACACCATGGATCCAGACGTTCTATTGAATTGCAGGTAGGTACAACTTGTAATAGATCATCATTTGATATCAATTTATCAGCATCATATTATCAGCAGGCTAAGGGTTAATATAGTAACATTAAACAGTGCCAGAAATAGAAAAGTGTACGCGAGTAGTATGTAGGCAGAGTTACAGATAACGGTGCGTACTAACGTATTAAAATTATCATTTCTCCACCAAACCCTATGTTGTGACAACTCTTTAGAATCGTCTCGAAATAAAAAAAAAAAAGGTTACACTTGGAACTATTTTAATTTACGCATCTTACCTGCAGCTCTGTGTAGGAATACGGTAGAAGAACTTTTTTATTGAAAATACAAGTCAATTTAATTAAAGCAAAACCTCTCTTTAACGGCCACTAAATTACAGCAAGTATTCTGTGTTAAAGGCATGTGGTTGCTTAATGTGCCACAGTATGTTATCAACAAAAAATAATCATTTTTTTTATATTTTTGCATTAATGAATAGACACTAGTCTCTTTTATCCATTGCATTAACGAAATACCATAAAATATACCACAAAAGCCGTATAAATCCCTTTTACTTTATTACCATCGACCTTTTCTCTGACTTAGCCAGTCAGCCATTTACGAGGAAGGCTTATCAGGGGCACCTAGGGGGAACTGATAATTAGGGCACATACGTGGTAAAGCAATAGGCGGCTATTTATCCGCATTTCCCTCTCGGTAGCCTCAAACTATATAGGCCACATGACTAGATAAGCTTTCTGATGGGTGATTTATGGGAAACCGGCAATTAAATCAGCTTTTTAATTAATCGGATGGAAGAAAGGGGGGGGAGCTTAGTGGAAAATATCACACATATTATAAGCTCTCCATTGAATATAAATTTGATTGAAAGCTATAGATAATTATAAGATTACGCAACACAATGGGGGTTTTCTATTCCTTTTCATGTATTTGACAGATGCAAATTTAAAGCAGTTGGCTTTTTTAAACAATCATAACTTCTGTAATTTGTGTCCGAATTATACGCAGTTTGTGGCATATCAAAGAGCATTGCCTTAGCCAGGCATCCCTTGTCACAGTTTTTTTATATCTTGCTTCGATCGTTTAAAATCAAAAGAAACGTAGCGGGAGGCAGAATTTTAAAACTTGGAACTATTTTAAGGGGTCTTAAAACTAAAATATTGCATAACTTCCAAACGGAGACTTTTATCAAAAATCTGTGACATGGATCCCTGGACATGCTAATGATCCACATATTTGCCAATTACAATAAGTTTATTCCAAAAGATAACCTTGTAATCGCTGTTTGAAAAAAATCAAACTGGCACATTTAAATAGATTTCAAATGTCGGTTTTGATAGGATTATCGATTTTTCTGATAAATAATCAAATAAATTAATATAACTAACCAACTAGGCTCAGAAAAAATGGCTCTAGGTAGTTTTAAATATGATTTTTCGATATCTGGAGCTAAACTATCTCGCCACCTTAAACAAGGTGAAAGTAAATAGAGAATAATAGGTTAGTGCCGTAGATGGGACGCTTTATCCGACGAGGGGAGAAAACGTTGAGGCGAGGCTTGCCGAGCCTCAACTGTTTTCTCTCCGAGTCGGATAAAGGCGTCCCATCTACGGCACTAACCTATTATTCTATTTATCCAGTCAATTTAGTTATATCTGTTTTCATAGACTCATAAAACATACGAATATTGGAATAATTTGCATTGAAAATGCGGTTTTTCGATCAACGGACCTCCCTTTTCATTTCCATTCTAGAGACGTAAATAATGAGCTACCGCAGAGGAAAATAGTTTCGATACTTACATTACAAGAGGGGAAAACGTGGTTCAATTTGAAAAATAAGATCATTTGAATCGAGAGTCGATATGTTAATTCAAACAGACATGATAATATTCTCCCGGAGGCTCTCTGGTCAAATTCGAGTTCCGTCGACTCGGTTTCTATTTTTAGATAGGGTTAACGTCACTCATAAATCGATGGAGCTGAACAGCCTATATTTAGGTCTATAGCAATTACCGCCCCTCTAAGAGCGTATCAATCAAATTATTATGAGAGTGAAAAGAAAACATTTACTATTTATCTGTAAATCTTTGCACCCTGACTCGATTTTTATCAAAAACGCGTTTCGCCAGCGATGAATTAAATTAATAAAACTGATAAATCAACGACGCTTTGAATGTGGCCTCAGTGGCAATTATGTTATGAATATTGTCCATTGATCGAAGAAATGTTTGGCGATAATAGATAAGTAAATCGGATATATATTTCCATAAGTAAACAGAGCAGACTCTGATCAAACGGATTGTACATGGGTTTTCTAGTCTGGGTCTACTCTGTTTGCAAATCTGTGAAAATGCATTTATATCAGGTAATTGATTAACCCTCTTTTGAAGCGATATTAGATGTGATAGTGTTTTATATCGGGCAATTGGTTACCCTCCGCCCCTTGAGGCGATGTTCCCCCGGTTTTGCACACGTGTAAAATTATGTTTGTCTGTTAAGTAAGCGAGATAAGTTACGATTGTTACGATTGTTATTGACAACGTTTGTTTGGTTGCCTTTCTTACGTTTCCAACCATTGTGCACTGTCATTCAACCTTGTTGTATACAATACACAACTTATATCAGTAAATAACGATTGTTATGACAAACTAGTATGGAATTCGTCCATATCCCAAGAGGTTTTGAATAATTTATACAGCAATAAACCATTGTTTGATGGGCTCACTGATAAACTTGTTACAAATGAAATAGACATTAATCCTTAAAGGTCACAATTTTCAACTTTAATCTATGATATGATATGTCATTCAAATATTTTGGTAAGATATTCTCCACAAGTAAAACGCATACAAATAAACGTAATTGCAAATGTTTAATAACGAATATAAATATTCAAAGAAGTATTTTGATAAATTATGATAATTAACCGTTATGTTTGCCTAGTAGAGCATCTTACAATAAATTCTGAAGGAAGAATAAAGTTAAACGCTGTGATATTTTTAAATATTTTAACAATAAAAAAGAAAAATGTGCAATTTACATACGTTGTCACCCAGAAAATTCTGGAAATACATTAAAAAATCAGAAAATGCGAAACATCTGAAAATAATACCCGGTATTGATATGCATGCATTTGCACAACATTTCTCAAATTTGTCATCATCTGCCGCCCATGTTAATATCTATACGCCCACCTAATAAAGGTGGTCGTATATTGGCGTGGCCCTGTCCGTCCGTCCGTTCGTTCGTTCGTCAACATTTTGTTTGTCCGCTGTTTTCTCGGAAAACTATTTGACAGATATTAATGAAACTTCACACAAGTGTTAAATGCATCAAGATCTGAAGCTGAGTCGATTATGAGGTTCATCTGATTTGTCATTTCGGAGTTATGTCCCTTGTACTTGAAAATAATGCAAATATATGCAAATAGTTTGTCCGCTGTTTTCTGGGAAAACTATTTGGCAGATATTAATGAAACTTCACACAAATGTTAAATGCATCAAGATCTGAAGCTGAGTCGATTATGAGGTTCATTTGATTTGTCATTTTTTAGTTATAGCCCTTGCACTCGCTCTTTTCTGGGAAAACTATTTGACAGATATTAATGAAACTTCACACAAATGTTAAATGCATCAGGATCTGAAGCTGAGTCGATTCTGGGGTTCATTTGATTTTGTCATTTCGGAGTTATAGCCCTTGCACTTAAAAAATAATGCAAGTATATAAGAAAATAGTTTGTCCGCTCTTTTCTGGGAAACCTATTTGACAGATATAAATGAAACTTCACACAAATATTTAATGCATCAAGATCTGAAGCTGAGTCAATTCTGAAGTTCATTTGATTTGTCATTTCGGAGTTATGGCCCTTGCACTTAAAATAATGCAAGTATATATGAAATTAGATTGTCCGCTGTTCTCTGGGTAAACTATTAGACAGATATTAATGAAACTTCACACAAATGTTAAATGCATCAGGATCTGAAGCTGAGTTGATTATGAGGTTCATTTGGTTTGTCGTTTCGGAGTTATGGCCCTTGCACTTACAAAAATAATGCAAATATGAGGACGGATTTTTCATTTTATATGATATAACCTTAATATGAGTTTTCACATATAATGCGAGGTTTTTATGCATGCATGTCATTTTATTCTAAAGTTATGGCCCTTGAACTTTGTGTGTTGGATGCTTTGTTTGTCGGCCAACTTTTAATTTGTCTGTTGTTTTCTGGGAAAACTATTAAAAGGATATTAATGAAACTTTACACAAATGTTTTATGCAGCAAAATCTGAAGCTGAGTTGATTTTGAGGTTCATTCAATATGTCGTTACAGAGTTATGGCCCATGCACTTTACGAAAATCTGCAAATATGAGGATGGCCATAACTTTTTGTATTTAATAAGATATTCACTTCAATTTTTTTATTATTATTATATAATATCACCTTAATATGGAGATAAAGGTCTGGCGCACAAATCAGAAAGTGTCAAAACTTATAAGGCATATTGAATGAGAGAGTGTTTGCAAGTGGGCGTATCATGTACCGTACGCGGTGCTCTTGTTTTTATTGCGATGTTAATAATGATCTTCAGATTAATGATTTAGATTCATGTATTACTATTGATGAAATAGAAAAAGTAATTTCTTCTTTAAAACGGAACAAAAGCTGTGACTTGGACAATAATGTAGCGGACTTCTTTTTGGATGTGAAACTATGGTGCATTTTTATCCACTACCAAGGGGTTTTTGATTCTGTTAATCGGGAGGCTCTATGGTATTAATTAATTCAGTCAGGTATTAGTAAAATATTTAAACATGATAAGGTGTATGAATAGCATTGTGTGTTAAGCTATCAGATTGAAAACTATCTGAATTCTTCGACGTCAAGATAGGTTTAAAACAAAGTCAACCGTTATCACCCATTTTATTTCTCTTTTTCCTGAATGACAATGTTGATAACCTTGATTTTCTTTCATTCATTAACTGATAATTTTTTTGAAATACTATCAAAATACATGTACCTAATTCTTTTTGCTGACGACATTGTGCTGTTCACTACAGATCCTATTAGTTTACAGTCACAAAATAATAGCATTTACCAATACTCTGTTAAATGGGGTCTAACAATAAACGTCTCAAAAACAAAGGTTTTAACATTCGAAAAAGCGTAGAAGTAATCATAATATTGAGTTTTACATAAATGAAGAATACGCAGAAATAGTAAACCGATTTACATATTTAGGCATCACATTTAATCACGTTGGAACTTTTACGAATGCTGTAAATTTAAGGGTGTGCATGACCAGGCTCTAAAGGCCTATTCAAGGTTTTTTTCTACAGTTTTGACAAAATACATTTTGATGTCAAGACCAAACTTGCGCTGATAGTTTGGTTGTTCCAATTTTATTATACGGGGCTGAAATTTAGGGTGTTTATAATCTGAAAGAAATTGATTGATTGCACCTAAGATTCTGTGAGTAATAACTTGGTGTTAAAAAACAAACACTTAACCCATCCGTGTATGATGAATTAGGTACTGGTGTACGGCTAATACAAGTTATGTACCATTAATAAAGAGCCGTATAAGAGACCAGTTTATTCAAGATTGGGATGATTCAATTAACTCGATGACCAAATTAAGAACGTATTGCAGTTTTTGCTTTGAAGAATATCTGAATAAAATTATGAATGATGAGCTGTGCCAAATATTTTCTCGTTTTAGATTAAGCTCTCATATTCTGAAAATTGAATCTGGACGTTTTTGCGGAATGTTAAGAGAAAACAGATTCTGTAAACTTGTAATCATAATATTGTTGAAAGTGAGTATCATTATGTCTCCCCCATTTGTAATGGGGAGAGATATTGTTTTTGGTCGAGTTGTCCGTCTGTCCGTCCGTCTGTCCGTCTGTCTGTCACACTCGTGTCCGCTCCATATCTCTCACAAAATGGAAGGATTTCAAAATGTTTTGGCACAAATGTTCGACTCAACAAGACGATGTGCAGAGCGTTTGATTCAGGCACGTGGGTCAAAGGTCAAGGTCACAATTCAAGGTCAAATGTTTTAGCGACACCCTTCGTGTCCGCTCCATATCTCTTAAACCCTTGGAATGATTTCAAAATGCTGTGGCACAAATGTTCTGCGTAATCAGGCAATGTGGAGACAGCAGCATTTAGGCACATTCTTCAAAGGTCAAGGTCACAATTCAAGGTCATGGTCACAATTCAAGGTCAGTTATTCACACTTTCTTGTCTGAACGATAACTCCTACATGGCTAATGCCATTTGATTGAAACTTCATACATTGACAGAGCATGATAAGAGGAAGTGTCATGTATAAGGGCCATAACTCTGGCTTCAATACTTTTGGAGTTATTGCCCTTTGTTACATTTTCTTGTCCGATCAATAACTCTTGATCTACTGATGCTATTGGAATAACGTTTCATGTATAGAAAGGGCATGATAGAAGGAAGTGTTCTGCAGAGTTTCTTCAAAACCTTTAATTGGATATTCATTAAATTTCATAGGATTGATTAGAATCATGCCTAGTTATGCATATCTTATTCCTGTTCCGGTTTTATGATTTTCTGTAGAGTTATAGGACTTTGAAATTTTTACATTGAAAACTTTGTCCGCGGAGTTTCCCCAAAAATCTTTTATCGGATTTTCATGAAACTTCATAGGATTGATCAGCACCATGCCTAGTTGTGCATAGTGTATTCCTTATCCGGTTAGATTATTTTCTACAGAGTTATGGGACTCTGTGAAATTTTGTCCACATGCTGGGAGAGACATCAGTTTTTGTATAAAAACAATTCTAGTTTATTACTGTGTTGCCCCAAATACAAAGAAATTCGTAGAAAATATTTTGGTAACGTTCATTGACCAACCGTTAACACATTTAATGCTTTTATGTCGACGACAAACATGAACTATTTAATAAATACAAGTAAATATATCAAGGAGTGTATACATTTCCGTAACACTACTCCGGGTGCTCTTGCTTCTTTGTCTTCGTTAGTTTGTTAATTATGTTTGTATATGCCAGATTTCGCATGTATTGCTGTAAATGGTCAAATGCAATATGTATTGTGGATATGCCATAAAACTGAAAGTGTTTACCCGTTTGTTTATGATATTGGAAAATAATAAAATGAAGAGCATTGCTCTTAAGTAAATCTAGTAAACACAAAATACATAGAACAGACATATAATATTCATTTGATTGCTGACAAGTATCATTGCACAAACTACACATGGTGCATGTGATTTTAAAAATTTCAGGCAATAAATATTCACGTTGTCATTATTTCTGACATGAATATTCAACTGAAAAAGGGATTCACTGAAGTAGAATTGAATAGATTCAGTGGTATCTTCCGATTTCATCATAGTAAACTAAGCATACAGTAAAACCCGTCTAAACCGAAATTCTAGTTAAGAAGAATGTAAATACTTTTAGGCAGGTGGCTGCTTAATTCAGGATGAAATTCACGCAGAATGCTCCTAAAGGAGCTTTCTGTGTGACTTTCATCCTGTATTAAGCTGCCACCTGTCTCCAAGACCGATATTTTTATATATTGAACGTACAGTTTAGCGAGGTTTTACTGTAACATGCAATACATTTCTGTATGATTTCAGACAGAACCATGTATCACACCAAGCTCCAAGTACGGCAATTGAACCCTTGGAATCCATATCCTGCTCATCGCAATCTGGCTCGCATTTGCAAGCAGTCTAGATCCAGACCAGACTCCGGGTTACTCTACGTCTCACCAAGTTCAAAGCTGTTTGACACTCGGACATGCTCTACGTCTCACCAAGTTCAAAGCTGTTTGACACTCTGACATGCTCTACGTCTCACCAAGTTCAAAGCTGTTTGACACTCGAACATACTCTACGTCTCGCCAAGTTCAAAGCTGTTTGACACTTGGACATACTCTATGTCTCACCAAGTTCAAAGCTGTTTGACACTCGGACATGTTCTACGTCTCATCAAGTTCAAAGCTGTTTGACACTCGGACATGCTCTACGTCTCACCAAGTCAAAGCTGTTTGACACTCGGACATGCTCTACGTCTCACCACGTTCAAAGCTGTTGACACTCAGATATACTCTACGTCTCACCAAGTTCAAAACTGTTTGACACTCGAACATACTCTACGTCTCACCAAGTTCAAAACTGTTTGACACTCGGACATACTCTACGTCTCACCAAGTTCAAAGTTGTTTGACACTCGAACAATAGTTTTCCAAAGAGTTCTGTTATGGCATTCGGCCAGTTCTTTCTGATAAATTTGATCGAATTGGAAGAAGTCAAAATTGCACCAAATTTGAATTTAAGCAGATATTTTTTTACAACGGATCAGCGCTGAATTTTCGAATTAACCCATT